>LPNX010685011.1:212047-238071 GCA_001517045.1 Pseudotsuga menziesii
ACTGTACCATGTCCTGGGTGCCTGTTTCAAACCATACAGAGCTTTCTTCAATCTGCATACATGAGACTCCCTGTCATGTGTCTCAAAACTGAGTGGTTGTTCTACATACACTTCCTCTTCCACTACACCATTCAAGAAAGTAGTCTTGACATCCATCTAGTGTATCCTCCATTTCATCACTGTAGCCAGAGCAAGTACTGATCTGATGGAAGTGTATCTGGCTATAGGTGTAAAGGTTTCTTCATAGTCTATTCCCTCTTTTTGAGAGAAACCTCGATCTACAAATCTTGCCTTATATTTTTCAATGCTACTGTTTGTAGCATGTTTGATCTTGTAGATCCATTTGGAAGTTACAACTGACTTCCCTTTTGGTCTTGGGACAACATCCCAAACATAATTATTCATGATTGATGGGTACTCTTCAATCATAGCATCCTTCCATTCTTTCTGTTCTGCCACTTCTTCATAACTGGAAGGTTCTTTATCAATGAAATCACATAGTAAAGTTACATACCTGGAACAGGATCTGGTCCTCTTCCTTTCTTTGTGATTCTCTTCTGGAGCCCCATATCTTTTCACACCTTGGATAAGTTCTAGTACCCAAGTAGGTTTCCTCTTATGAGGATTGTTCTCCAGAGGTGGATCTACAGGTCTTTGTGGTTCTTCAAATTCTCAATATTCTTCTCGAGTTTCTTCATTCATGATTGTATCATGAATTCTGGGTGCTTCTGCTTCTTCAGGTTCTTTAGCAGGTCTCTTTCTAGATTTGTTGTAAGCTGTGTCTTCATCAAATGTCACATCCCTGCTGATGTCAATCTTCTTGTATCCTGGGAAATAGATTCTGTAAGCCTTTGAGCTTTCCGAGTATCCCACGAATACACCCTTCTTTCCTGAAGGATCTAATTTTGTCCTTTTCTCCTTTGGAATGTGGATGTACACAGGACAGCCGAATATTTTGAGATGGCTGACTTCTAGTTTCTTGCCGAAGAAGAATTCTTCAGGAGTCTTGTTCTCGAGTACTCTATGTGGAGTATGGATCTGTACATACACCGCTATTTTGGCAGCTTCCGCCCAAATATGCATAGGAAGGTCTTGATCATGAAGCATTGCTTTTGCAGCTTCCATGATATTTCTGTTCTTCCATTCCGCAATCCCATTTTGTTGTGGATTATAAGGAGTGGACAACTCCCTCTAAATCCCTACTTCTTTGCATAGCTCTTTGAATTCATTTGAAGTGAATTCTCTGCCATTATTTGATCGAATGTTCTTGATCTACTTTTCAATATGGTTCTTGATCAAGGCTTTGAATTCCTTGAAATTACTGAATACTTCGTCTTTGCTCTTCATGAAGTAGACCCATGTCTTCCTAGAAAAGTCATCAATAAAAGAAACATAATATGCATACTCGCTTAGAGTGTTTGATGACATAGGACTGCATACATCGGAGTGGATGATTTCCAAGATTCCTTTTGCTTTGCTTTCGCTGCTTGGAAATGTTTTCTTTGTATTCTTTCCTTTCACACATCCTTTGCAGACCCCATCATGTTTTGCTTGGATTTCTAGAAGACCTTCGACAGCTTTTCTTGCAACAAGTAGTGCTCTGTAATGCACATGTGCAAGCCTTCTATGCCAAAGTTCACTTGGCTCTACTGTGTCATGGACCAAGGCTTTTTTTGGATGGCCCTTCAATTTGTACAATCCTCCTTCTTGTTCTCCAATCACTACCGCATCATCGATAGTCTTTCCTTTTGGCCACATGATGACTTGACCATATATGAATGCAACCCGCATTCCTTTTGCATATAATACTGATATGGAGAGAAGGTTCTTCTCGAGTCCTGGCACAAACAATAATTCTTTCATTTTTAGAGATTTTCCAGAGTCTAACTTATATGAAGATTCCCCACTACCTTTTATTGGATATTGGTAGTCATCTCCTAGATTTACCTTGTGAGATGATTCATGTTCTGACAGTCTCACAAAGGATTCCTTGAATCCAGTCATATGTTTGGAAGCACCACTGTCTATAAGCCAATCATCACTTCCATGAGTAATGTTACCCATGAGAGCGGATATCAGAACATATTCATCCTTGCTTGAAGAATCTTCACTTTCATATCTAGATCTCTGCCTGGATGGTTCATCATCCTCTGTAGCATGAGCATGATGTATTCTTTTTTTTCTCTTCTTTACTATCTTCTGTTTGTTAGGACAATTCCTTGCATAGTGTCCTGCTTCATCACAAGTATAGCATATGATCCTAGATACATCTCTTCTAGTGTTATCTTTGTGAGAGTTCTTACCTCTGGAGTTATGAGGTCTTCTTTTGCTTGACTTGGAGTGAGACTTGGAGTGTACCATGAGAGCTTGGCCTTCACTTCCCTTCTTCTCTTCTCGAGCTGCTATCCGAGCTTCTTCTTGAGAGCACTCTTCCCATAGTCTGCTGAACTTGAATAACTTCTTTCTAGCACAGATTCCTTGGATGAAAGAATCCCATGACCTAGGAAGGCCATTCAATGTAGTCATTACAATCTCTACATTTTCCACTTCTTCATCAACTACTTCTAGTTTCCCTTTGATCTAAGAAACTCTTGTGAAGTAAGACTAGATTGTTTCTGCATTCTGAATCTTCACATTCTTCAGTTGGTTTCTCAGGGTCATCTTCCAGTTTATGTTCTTCCCTTCAAACAATTTGGTTAGGGCATAAAACATAGATTTAGGTGTCTTGAGAGAGGACACCTATGGGATAAGGTGATCCTTGATAGAATCAACAATGATCCTCTTTGCCATAACCATATTCTTCTTATGTAAGGCCTTTGCCTCATCTCCCTCTGGAACTAGAACCTCCTCATGCATGTAGGAGTCTAACTCATTTTCTTTTAGGACTAGGGAGATCCTATACTTCCAGGCTCGGAAGTTATCAGCTCCCTCAAGATTTTCATCAAGATTGGTATTTATGAGACATCTTAATTGAGAACCTCAAATGGAAATACAAAATATTTTAGATCTTACCAGGTTCAAGATGTCGGATCTGAAACTTGAGCTGAAATCCTGCAGAGCTGGTTTAGGAGCAAATTAGGGTTTTGCTTTTCTGGAGTTTTGTCCACCCAAATGCCTTGAAATTTGTCCCTAACTTCGATTTTGGGGAGGATATCAATCCAGGCCTGGGCTCACTAAAAAATTCCTTTTTCTGTGAAAATCCCTAATTTTCGACAGCAGTGACAGGTCCAAAACTAAAAAACCTCAGAATTGGATTCTGCTTCGACAGAAAGATGTGCCCTAAGGAGGAGAGTTATTCCACCTTAATTTTGCTGAAAATATGTAGAGGAAGATTCACAAACTAGGAAGCCCTAGTTCCCGTGGCTGCACAGTGTCTTCTTATCAGGTTAGCTCTGATACCATGTTAGTTTTTCAACATTAAGCTAGCATTATGTTAGGATCTTTACTGAGAGAAAAACAAGTACAACAATCAAACACAAGAGACAATGAACACAATGTTTTTCATAGGGGAAACCATAAATGGAGAAAACCCCGCAACTTCCTCAGAGATAGAAATGGCACAAGATGTAAAACCCCAAAACAGTAAGATGCACTCTTGATAGTAGTAATCTTCTTCTTATCTAGCCCCAGTGTCTTCTCCTTCATCAACTATGTGCTACACTTGAGTGTGTGAGTGATGTGTACTAAATAGAGACCCCATCTCTCTATTTATACTAATCCCGACATGACTAAAAACCTACTAGGGCCGACCTCTACTAGGAGAGTCTAATAAACCTAGTGCCCCGGAACTGCGGGGACTTTAACCCTTACAAAATCAGAGGGTTACCCACTATGACTTGACATGACTTGTTTACATTATTGATTCTCCCGATTGAAACATCAAGGCATGACAACATGACTCAATTACATAATAGATACATCCCGAAATAAACATCGGGCTACAATACATAGATGAATACATTCCGAAGTTACAAATACATCAACATGAGCTGGGTCAAATTTTTTTGGGAAAATGTGTAAATAGATTTTAAAGTTGCAAGATCACATGAAATACTCCAAGACATAGGGCAAATTAAGAGAAAGACAACAAACTCGTCAAGACTCAAAGTTTCGTTTTGTATCAGTTGGTTAAAGCCTCATGTATTGTTTTCTTCTTTGGAATTCCATATACATTCCAGATTATGTAATATGTTAGTTTTCATTAATAAAAGCCTCATACAACAAGCTATTCCATCATGTTCATAGTATATGTGTGATATGTGTTTTGAATGGAATTGATTTCATTTTCATGACCAATTTCCTTTTTATGTATGTTTAATTTATTGAATGGTTTTGAAGTCTTCAAGTGTTGTTTAATATGTTAGAATTATAGTCATCCTTTTCCATATGATGTACAAAATTCATATTTTATCTTTTTTTTAAGTGTTGAATTCAAATGCTCAATACGTTTTTCTCTTTATAAAAGATTACCAGATTTATTCTCCAGAATACCTTGTTAAAGAAAGATATCTTGGACACAAATGGGAAAATGACTCTTGGGCTGAGAGTCTTGTAATAATAATGTCTAAATTTCTTGTGTATATGAGAAAAATGAAAGAAATCCTAAATGTTACGTTCTTTAACAGAAAAATATGTAAAATACAAATCAAATCAAATTTCCATGGTGCCTTAGGATAGTTCCTTTAATAACCAGGAACATCTCAAGGGACAACATATTACTGGTGCCATTGTTGGGGATCAAAGATACAAAGTTTATTTTACCTGGTTACAATACCATTTATCTATGATTTTTGAAAGTGAACAAGGGTTAGACATTTGGTTGTTTAGTTTTCACTTGATGACTCCACAGAAGACAATCTATAATATGGAAGGATTTATAATAGATATAACCCTAGATTTGAGGACATTTGAATATTATATGATCCTGAGAAACTTGTTACCTAGAAGAATACATGTGAGAAAGAAACATATTCATATTCAGGTAATCCTTATGCATACCCATCTCCTCCATTTGACCTAGAAATACAAGAATCTTCCTATACATTACAAATTCCCGGTACACTTTTAATTGATTGTACGTAATTCTCCTCTTGCTTTTCCTCAAAGTGATCAATCTTCTTTCAAACCAATCCTAAGAAATCCTCAAATTCATTTTTATCCTATAGCCAAAGACGATATTCTTCAAAACCTAATGGATGGAATAGGAGGAGGAGGTGCAAATCCACCACCCCCACTACCAATGAATCCATGGGTGGAAACTACATATGGCCCTTTAAATATTCTTTATAAATTACATAAGCATCTTAATAATTATCTTAAGTTTCTACCTAAATATGATCGTGAAAATACAATTACCACTGGAGAACATATTGTTGCCTTACAATATTTTAACATGTTCATAGAACATGATGACATTTTTATGAGACTCTTTGTACAAACATTAGAATATGATGTTAGGAAATTGCTCAGGGAGATTCTTGCTGCATCTATTCATTGTTGGAAAACTATAGAAACAACTTTCATGAATCATTAGGGAGAGAAGAGAGACCACCTTTATGATCACTGATTTTGGTTCTTTGAAAAAGAAGATTGGAGAGTCTGTTGTGGATTTCAACAAGAGGTTTAGCAAGTTATATAATAAAATTCCTGCTAATAGAAAACCTTCTCAACCAGAAGCACATGTCACTTATGCATGGGCCTTTGAACTTGATTTTGCAATGATGTTAAGAGAAAGAAGATGAAAAACCTTACTTTTTATGCAAGAGTATGCTAGGGATATTAAGGGGACTATGATCGCTTATAGAAAAATAAAACCTAGGCCAAACAAAGGAGAAAATTATAAGAAGAAACAAAAAGAAGAGGCTAGTACATCGAGATTAAATAAATATTCTCGACATGCAAAGATTGAAGGAATAGGCTAGGATAATCATAAGTTTATTAAACAAATTGACTAGACTAGAGGCAGAAGGTAGTAATCCTATTAAATATCCTCAAGCAAGAGGACCTAGAAATCAAAATCAATATAAGAGGCCCTTAAACTCACAAATCATGCATAGAGAAAGGAGAAACGATGATCAACCTATATAACCCATAGTGAGGGATAATAATAATAATAATTTCTTAGATGATTCATTTGAAGAATAATACATAGATCCTGAAGGAGAAATTCATTGGATTCAATATGGAACTAATACTATTCATTTGAATCAAGATTATTATGAGGGATCTCTACATTCTAACACCTTTAGCTTCAACCATGAACAAAAGGGTGAATATGAATTATCCTCAGCTCAATATAGATTGTTTATTGGTACTCTTCAAGATGAATTGCATATGAAGTATGATCTCAAGCCTAAACCAACTGTTGAAAAACAATAAAAATAGTCACATCCTAAAAAGAAACCTTGAATCAGTTAAAGGAAAAACCCAAGGACATTTACTACTGCAAAAAAAGATTGATAATCTAGAACCAAAGATATTCAAAAGTGAAAAAAAGGAACAAGACAATCCTATTCATGTACCTTTTAATATTGAATATTAATTGGGAAATATTAAAATACACGTTCCCTTAGTTGAGTTATCAAATAATTCTATTTACCATAAACATATTGAAAAATTTATTAATGGATAAAGGCCATTAATTCAACTAGACACTCTAAATCTGCACGATGAGCACCTTGATGTAATTTTTGGTCCCCATATTGATGGGAGGGAAGAGGTGAGCCATTCTATGTAACCTTGAGCATTTATGATAAGTTTAGTATATACACCAGTACAAATGGGAAATTAGTCACTACACAACTAAAAAGTAGTCACAACAGTGTTTCTAAGATACATACTACTAAATTTGATAAACACAACTAAAAATGACTAATTTAGCCACATGATAAAAATACGACTAAATAATAAGTGATTCAACTAAAAATGACTAAAAAAATGATTAATTTAGTCCAGTGATAAAATTACGTCTAGATAGCAACTACAATTAAATTAATATGAATTAGTCCCAACATTAATATGCCCACTAGAGATGATATAACTTGGTGGCTCATGAACATGTTTGAAGTAGAAATCTAATTGACCAAATTGAAACTAATTAGGAAGGTGATTGAAAAATAACAACTAGGAAGATACTCTCAAGGGATTGATGAGTGGCATGCTGACTAATTGGTCATGGAGAAAGCTAATCATGGAGCATATTAATCTTACATATATTTCTCACATTTGTTTTTAATATTTTGACATAATTTTTGACGAATTATTAAAATTGTTAGTTCTAATCACTAAAATTGCATTAGAAAGATGGTCCAATGAAAAAGGAAAATTGCAATTTTGACAATGAAATTTTACAGTTTTGTATTTTAGCACTGGATGTTAAAATTTACAAAATTGTAAAGGGGTCTCTAAGTCTTATAAACACATATTATAATATACAATTATATATAAAAACATACAATAATATATAGCTATATATACATGTATAATATGATGATGGTGGTCTTTAACACCCACTGAGACTAAATTTGGTCTATCGGAACTTAAGAGGAAAAACAAGAAATAAATTATTTGATTTAAAAAAATATAATCCCATGCTAAACAATCTTAAAGAGGAGCATCCCTAGCTCGTCAGAGTTTTCAGGAGTTTGAAGGTTTAAGAGATCAATGTTGGAGCAACGATTATGGAATTGAGATCTAATGTGGGTGTAGGTAACGCATTCTAGTAGAAACATGGAGCTAAATGACTACATGATAAAAAGTCTAGTCACGATAGTGTATTTAAACCAAATATGACTAAATTCTAGCAAAGCAACTAAAAATGACTAATATAGTCATCAGATAAAAAATAGAACTAAATAATAAGTCATACAAATAAAAATGACTAAAACAATGATTGATTACTCCTATAGACTAGCATTTCGTAATTTGAACATTAATATATATTATAAATTATTATTATATACCTTATGGTTTCTAATACTATTCAGTAATATATTCCTGAAATAAACTAGAAGGGGACCTCATAGCTAGAGTGGGGACATAGTTAGATGGTTTTCGATTCAAGTTTATGCAAAGGACCTTAATTAGGGTTTTTTCAATTCAATGGAAGTTAATTGAGGGGTTTTCGATTGAATGGAAGCCAATGCATTGTATTTGGCATTAGAGCAATCTTAGAAAGAAGAAGAAGAGCCCTATTTGAGCCTTCTCTTTCTGTGTGATCATCACCTACACATAGAGGAATTATTGCCTCTCAAATTCCCATCCATTTCCACCTTGGGGGGTATATATACATATACATACATACATACATACGCGCGTGCACACACACACACATACACACACACACAAATACACACACACACACACACACACACACACACACATATGTATATATATATATATATATATATATGTTGGAGGTTTTTTGTTCATATGGAANTGATTTGGTTGTCATTGATGGAAACATAGTTCCAAGTATATGATCGAGATAAGCAGAAGACTCAGAAGAATCTTGGAGAAGATCGATGGCGGTAAAGACATTTCACTAACAAAATAGCAAGGAAGAGAAAGGAGGGGTCGTCTTGAGAAATTGGAAATAAATGATTGTAAAGGAGATCGATATCAACGAATGTGGTTGATCCCGAAGCAGATCAACATTTCCAAGGAATTTCTCTAGGTGAACTAGCGTGGAGGAAGAAAATCCTTCATGGTGTGATAGTTTATGAAATATGCCCTATGTTGGTTGAAGTCCACCATTGATCTAAATATGACGGTTGTTAGTCCATTTCGCTGATGAACCAGCAAGGAGGTTAACTAAAGGAGACGAGATCGAAATCCCTTATGTAATTTGTTTGAGCACATAATTGAAGTTCGCTCTTTTATACAGAGCTAATGTAATGAACAGATCCGACGGTAAGGAGTGATCCCACACAAGAAATCAACGGTCAAGAGAAAATCCGCAAGGTTTGAAAGGTAATCAGATGAACACATCCAATGGTCAAGAGTAATCTCACACAAGAAATCAATGATCAAAGCAAAGTTTTAAAGGTAATGTGATGAACAGCTCCGACGGTCAGGAGTGAACCCTCACAAGATATCGATGGCGTGGAAGCAGTTTTGCAAGTGAAAGTCAGAAAGTGGAAAGTTCAGAAGTTGTTCAAACAAATGTTGAAAACTCAAGATGCACACCCCGCACCACATCTAAAATCGGTGGTCGAGAAATGTTCCACAAGAAATCAATGACATGGAAGGAGTTTTGAAAATGGAAGTTGGAAAGAGGAAAGTTTGGAAGTTGTTCAAACAAATGTTGAAAACTTGAGATCTGCATCCTTGTATCGGATCTAAAATCGACGGTCGAGAAATGTTGCACAAGAAATCGATGACGTGGAAGGAGTTTCACAAGTGGAAGGTGAAAAGTAGAAATTATGGAAGTTGTTCAAAGAAATGTTGAAAACCCCAGGTCCGCATCCTGCACCAGATCTAAGATCGATGGTCGAAAAAGGATGCAGAAGAAATCGAAAGTGTGGATTGATTATGCAGAAAAGGATGTGCAAAAGACAGAAAGTGGAAATCATGGAATGATATCAAGAAAAATCACATATCCAATATCCGATTTTCTTCTCAGATCAACGGTCATGGAGAGCTCAATGAAGATCGAGGGTGCGAAATAATTGGTGTGGAACCTGTATTGCAGAACCAGAACTAGGGAACCAGGAGTGCGAAAAATTTGATTTGTTGTAGAAAATGACAAGTGCAGAAGAAGCCAAATGACGAAGATGTGTTCTAGAAACTCATGATTACTCAGCGATTGTACTTCTTGTTTGTCATAAGGCATCAAATAGTTTGATCAATTATGGAAATGGACCGTCAAGCATATGAACAAGAAAATGGGTTAGAAACAAATATTCATAAAAGGATGTGCGTGATGAATGATGGAGTGCGCTCTCTGCAGACATAGAACTGTTGCATGGATTGTCATCAAAGTGGAGATTATAGAATCACATAGGACTCTAATCTCTTTCCAAAATATCCACAACAAAGACAATGAGGGGAACCAAGATGCATAAGCAAATCTAGGAGTAGATCCGAATAGAGTTGGTTTGCATTGTTATATTTTTTTCTAAATATTGTACTGAACATGTTTGAAGTATGAGAAACAAGGGTGGTAGGGTGGCGCTAGGAAAAACATGTTGTCTTCTTTGTACAAGTTGAAGCCTGTACAACTGAAATTTGATGCTTTTACTCAGTTGTAGCTGGAGAATCTTATTTTTAGTGGGTGCTAGAAAAACATGAGGGTTGGTGCTCTCTGCAAGAAGGATTTTGTAAAACAGAGGTTGTAGACTCTTTTAAGTAGGTGCTCAAATAAAAATGAATACTTGTCTCTCTCTATCATGTATGTGTAATTGATAATATTCATCTCTGTTGTTATACTTGGTACATTATCATAACTATAAACCTGTAATCAGTAATAAGGGTTTAAAAATTGAAAAATGGTTTAAGCTTTGGAAATAACTAATTCATCCCCCCTCTCAGTTATTTAAGTGATTTCAACAATAGGAATCAGAGAGGGTTCCTTTTTTCTAAAGGTAGATCTATAATCTTGAACATGACAAGTTATGAAGGGACTTCATCCAATAAGGTTCCTCTGTTTGATGGAACAAACTTTTCCTTTTGGAAGGTTAGAATGAGAACCTATATAATGTCCTTGGGAGTTGATGTGTGGGGTGTAGTAGAGACTGGATATGTAAATCCAGTTGTGCTAACATCCAGATATGACAAACTAGAATTTAGTTTTAATGCAAATGCAATGAACGCTATTCTGAGTGGTCTTCCAAAGGCTGAGTTTGTTAAAGTAATGCATCTTGATTCTGCGAAAGAAATGTGGGATAATCTTGTACAAAGTTATGAAGGAAATGAAAAGTTAAAGGATGCCAAACTACAGACATATAGACTAAAATTTGAACAGCTAAATATGAATGAGGATTAGATAGTCAGTAAATATTTCCTAAGAATATAAGAGACTAAGAATGCCATGAAGGGTCTTGGTGAAAAGTTTGATGAAGCATTATTAGTTCAGAAAATTTTAAGATCTCTACCTGAGAGATTTAATCCCAAAGTCTCAGCAATAGAATTATTGAGTGATCTAAAAACTCTACCTATTGACTAACTCCTAGGTATTTTGATAGCCTATGAAATGAGGATTGGTAAAGACAAATCCACCACAAGAGAAGCTTCTTTTAAAGCAGATAAAAAAAATGATTCTGAAATGGATGTGATTGAGGAAAAATTTGTAAGGAGGTTGAAGAAAGGTTTAGGTAAATACAAAGGAAAGATTCCCTTTAAATGTTTTAAATGTGGTAAAATAGATCATTTTTCATCTAAATGTCTGCACAAGCATAGGAGGAAGAATTATGATGATGATGAAATGTATATATTCAATAGATACAATAAAGAGGCTAAACACAAAAAGAAAAAACTGTGTGTAAATGATGTTGATTCTTCAGAAGAGATAGACATTGATTCATCTGATGAAGATGAAGTGAATAACGTCATGCTTATGGCCATAGATGATTTTGGAAATGAATATACAAGGAGTGACTTGAATGAGGAGGAAGCCATGGTTGATATGGAAGGTGAACTAATCAGTGATATGGAGGAAATCGATAGACTAAGATTAAAGAAAATGAAACAAAAAAAATTATTGTTGCAGTATAAAAGGAATGACAAAGAACCAAGTGAAGATATTTCCCTGTTAAAATTGGAACTGGAAGAGGAAAATAAAATAGAAGATCATCTTAAACAACAATTAATAGAAGGGAAAAAGAGACGTGAAGCTTTGGAAGAAGAAGTAGTGACATCTAGGAATGAATTGGAGAAATTTTAACCTCAGTACCACCAGAACCTGTCAAGTATCAAATCCTCAGAAGAATTGAACACCATTCTCAGCAAGAAAAGGTCCCCATGGTTAAAAACAGGTCTTGGCTATGAAGAAGGATCATGCAACAATCAGTTAGAATGAAAACATATTGTGCAAACAAAAGGAAATGAAGCAAGTATCATAAATAGAAATTCAGATCAGAATTATCAACCAAGGATAGCTCAGAAACATAGTAAACAGAAGGGAATACCTCCAAGATTCAGGTACCAATTTTTTTTTCCATGGTTACTATTATTGTTGTTCTAATTTTGGTCACAAAGCTGCAAACTGTGCATTTAATTTTAGAAATATACAATCAAAGAACAATCAATTTCTGCAACATAGAACAATACAGTGAGCAAGCAAACATGAACAACACACAAATTAGTTCACAACTAAGATAATAACTCATGATAGAAAGAACAATTCTTTTGATCTACTGTACAATGGGCCAGAATGTTATGTTTGTCATAATTTTGGACACAAGGCTTCAAATTGTCATCTAAAGGATTACAAAATAGACCCAAGAATGAATTACTCTGCTGAAAGTAATAAAGTTTGGAAGAAGAAAGAAAATAACAAATGTGGCTTATTTCTTTATGTTCAGAATAAAAAAGGCCCCTGGTATATTCACAGTGGGTGTTCCAAACAAATGAGTGGTGATAAAAGTAAGTTTTTATCTCTAAGTGAAAATAAATTAGGAAATGTAACTTTTGGAAATGATGCTATAGGGAAGATCAAAGGAAAAGGAATGCTCAAGTTGAGTAATGGAAAAAGGAAAGCCCAAGACGTGCCATTTGTAGATGGCCTAAAACATAATCTTCTTAGTGTCAGTTAGGTTTGTAACAAAGGATGTGAACTTGTTTTCACTTCTAAAGATTGCAAGATAAATTTTGTACCCTCAGGATAGTTGGTTGCAAAAGGTATAAGGACTGAAAACAATGTCTATGTCTTGAAAGAAGAACAAGAAGTATGTCATCTAAGAAAGTATGATGAAAGCTTTCTTTGGCATCAAAGACTTGGACATTTAAGTTTTGATCATATAATAAAACTTGTGAACAATGGGGCAGTAAGAGATCTTGCAAAGATATCAAAGCCATATGACTCTCTCTGTAAACCCTATCAAATGGGAAAACTGACTCGCACACAGTTTAAGTCCAAGAACTTCACATCAATAGACAAACCATTTCAGTTAGTATAGATGGATTTGTGTGGACGATAAAAAAAAGAAGGCACAAGAGAAGAAATATATTTTATGTTGGTCATTGATGATTATTCTAGACTTACAAGGGTTTATTTTCTGAAATAAAAATCTGAGGCACTTGAAAAGCTCAAAATTTTTAAGGCCTTGACTGAGAATCAAACAGGAAAAAGACTGAAGGAAGTAAGATCTAATAGAGGAGGAGAGTTTTGTTCAGGAGACTTTAAGGAATTTTGTGATAAACATGGAATTAAGAGAGAATACACTATTCCAAGGACCCCATAGAAGAATGGAGTTGTTGAGAGATAGAATAGGTCAGTACAACAAATGACAAGATCAATGATGAATGAAAACTTCTCAGACATACTGGGTAGAGGTAATTCACACAACTGTCCATATTCTCAATAAATATCACCTAAGGCCGAACAATGATAATAATCCCTATGAACTATGGTTTGGAAGACCTTCTTCTATCAAACACTTTAAAATCTTTGGAAGTAAATGCTATATAAAAAATAATGATGAAAATATTGGGAAATATGATGACATGGATGATAAAGGTATCTTCTTAGGATATGTTTCAAACAGTAAAGGGTGCACTTGTTATAATAAGAGGCTGCATAAATTGGTTGATTGTATTGACATTAAAATTAAAATTGATGAAGGAATCCCTATAAAAGATATTCAAGTAAGTAGTGCTGAACCATATATAGAAGAAACACTTGAATTTAAAGAAGAATAGGTCCAAGAATTAGAAAAATGAATATTCAGAGTCAGATGATGAAAGTGAAAACACTCAGACAGATTCAAGATAGCAGACATAAACAAAAGCACCTTCAAGAATCGTTCAGAATAATCATTCTGAAATTTAGATAATTGGAGACAAGAATAAAGGAGTGCAGATAAGAAGAAAGTTGATCAAAGCTTTAGAACAATATCAAATTGCTTTCCTATCTATGATGGAACCTAAGAATTTTGAAGAGGCTAGTGAAGATGAATATTGGGTTAAAGCCATGAATGAAGAGCTTGATCAGAATGAGAAAACTAACACTTGGGAGTTGGTTCCTAGACCTGCAGATAAAAATGTAATAGGATCCAAGTGGGTGTTTAAAAACAGGATGAATGAACAAACAAATTGTAAGGAATAAAGCTCCATTGGTTTGTAAGAGGTATGCCCAAGTTGAGGGACAAGATTTTGATGAAAATTTTGCACCAGTAGCAAGATTGGAAGCTATCAGAATGTTTCTTGACTATGCCACTCATAATAACTTTAGAGTGTATCAAATGGATGTTAAGTCAGTTTTTCTCAATCGATATCTAGAAGAAGAAGTCTGTATAGAGCAACTCGAAGGGTTCCAACTGACAGAAAATGTTGACAATGTCTACAAATTAAAGAAGGCTCTATATGGATTGAAACAAGAACCAATGTCTTGGTATCATAGACTGGATAAATATCTACAAGACAAACGTTTCAAGAAAGGTATTGTTGACACTAACTTGTATATCAAATCAGAAGGTGATACTCTATTCATAGTTTTGGTGTATGAGGATGACATTATATTTGGATGCACTAATTATTATTATATGTAGTGGTTTGATAATGCCATGCAATATGAGTTTTAGATGTCAATGATAGGAGAAATGTCAATCTTTCTTGATCTTCGTGTTATCCAAATTCTTGAAGGCTTATTTCTCTCCCAAGAGAAGTATTTGAAGGAGATGTTGAAAAAATTTCAAAAGGAAGATTCATCACCTATCAGTACACCTATGGTTTTTGGTTGTAAACTTATAAAGGATGATCCATCACCTAATGTTAATCAGATAACATATCGATCAATGATAGGAAGTCTCTTATACATCACAAAATCCTGTTTTAATATAATGGAAGCTGTTGGAGTGGTAGGAAAATTTTAGTCTGCTCCTAAGTAAAGTCATTTGGTGGCTATGAAGAGGATATTTAAACATTTGAAGGGAACAATGACTTACGGTATCTGGTATCCTAGAAATCATAACCTTCAGTTAACTACATATGCAGATGCTGATTGGGTAAATTGTTTGGTTGAAAGAAAGAGCACAAGTGGAGGTGTATTCTTCTTAGGTGATTCTTTAGTTGCATGGATGAGTAAGAAGCAAGGCTGAATATATTTATCCACTACAGAATATGATTACATTGTTGTTTTCTCCTGCTATGCAAAAATACTCTGGATGATTCAAACACTGGCAGACCTAGAGGTAAAATATGTTGATCCGATTCCTCTTCATTGAGACAATACTAGTGCCATTAGTATGTCCAAAAATGTAGTCCTTCATTCCAAGAATAAGAACATACCTACTAAGTATCACTTCTTAAGCGACCAGGTTACAAACATAGTAGTTCAATTGAATTTTATTCCTTCCACAGAACAGACTACTGATATCTTCACTAAACTATTACCAAAGACACATTTTGAGTACCTACGCCAAAAGCTAGGTATCAGATCTTATTCCAAATGACCTGTTCACTTTGATAGTTGGAGCTGTGCTATAGAATTTTATTTGAAATTGATTTCAAAGGGGGAGGAGTTGTTTGTCACAGGTGATAAATCGATTGATGATTACTAGTACAACATGCATCCAGAAGTTGAAGTTTGCCATGAATTCCAAAGGGGGGAATTTTTGGAGGTTTTGTGGTCATATGGAAACAGATCAGAGTGTGATTTGGTTTTCATTGATGGCAACATAGTTCCAAATATATGATCCAGATAAGAAGAAGACTCAGAAAAATCTTGGAGAAGATCGATGATGGTAAAGAAATTTCGCTGACAGAATAGAGACGAAGATAAAGGAGGGGTTGACTTGAGGAATTTGAAATAAATTGTTGTATTAGAGATCAATATCAACGGATGAGGTTGATCCCGAAGAATATGGAGAATGGAGAATGTTATTTTTAGTGGGTGTTAGAAAAACATGAGGGTTGGTGCTCTCTACAAGAAGGATTCTGTAAAACAGATGTTGTAGCCTATTTTGAGTAGGTGCTCAAATTAAAATGAATACTTGTCTGTCTCTATCATGTATGTGTAATTAATAATATTCATCTCTTCTATTATACTTGTTGCATTATCATAACTATAAACCTGTAATTAGTAATAAGGGTTTACAAATTGAAAAATGGTTTTAGCTTTCGAAATAACCGATTCACCCCCCCTTTCATTTATTTGAGTAATTTTGACAATTGGTATCAGAGTGGGTTCCTTTTGTCTAATGGTAGATCTATAAGCTTAAACATGACAATTTATGAAGGGACTTCATCCAATAAGGTTCCTCTATTTGATGGAACAAACTTTTCCATTGGAAGGTAAGAATGAGAACCTATATAATGTGCTTGGGAGCTTATGTGTGGGATGTAGTAGAGACTGGCCATGTAAAGTTACATGTGCTATCCTCCAAAGATGAAAAAATAGACTTTAGTTTTAATGCAAAGGAAATGAACCCTATTCTGAGTGGTCTTGCAGAGATGAGTTTTTTAAAGTAATGCATCTTGATTCTGCGAAAGAAATGTGGGATAAGCTTGTAAACAATTATGAAGGAAATGAAAAAGTAAAGGATGCCAAATTACAGACATATAGACTAAAATTTGAACACCTAAAGATGACTGAGGATGAGATAGTAAGTAAATATTTCCTAAGAATAGAAGTGACCGTGAATGCCATGAAGGGTCTTGGTTAAAAGTTTGATGAAGCATTCTTAGCTCAGAAAATTTTAAGATCTCTACCTGAGAGATTTAATCCCAAAGTCATAGCAATAGAATAATTGAGTGATCTAAAAACTCTACCTATTGACCAAATCATAGGTATTTTGATAGGCTATAAAATGAGGATTGGTAAAGAAAAATCCACCACTAGAGAAGTTTCTTTTAAAGCAGATAAAAATAATGATTCTGAAATGGATGTGGCTGCAAAAAAAGTTGTATGGAGGTTGACGAAAGGTTAAGGTAAATACAAAGGAAATATTCCCTTTAAATGTTTTAAATGTGGTAAAATAGGTCATTTTACATCTAAATGTCCCCACAAGCACAAGAGGCAGACTTTTGATGATGATGAAAAGTATACATTCAATAAATAAATAAAGAGGCTAAAAACAACATAATTATGTGGTATATGGGGTATATTCATCGACCACCTCGAGCATAAACCCTTTAGCTCGATTAGGGTTAAACCCCGACTATCAATTGTTGTTCTTGTCTTTCTCGTTATTAATATATAAACATTTACTTTTTATACTCCTCAATACTAACTCATGTGTATGTCATTTGTTCTTATCATTTCTCTGCTATTTTATTGATATGGTCTAATAAGTCACTGCCGAGTTTTGATTCTGAGCTTCCTCACTGGCTTGGTTATTTCCCCGTGGAGTTAGATAGTTCTTAATTTATTTCAATCTTACAGTCGATGGCTGAGTAATGTATGCATCATTTTTAACTTGCTCGTGAACATGGAACGCTAGGGATTCCTTGTCAGCTTTCCCATGTTAGTTTCTTATGGTGATACTGTATTTTACACAATTTATTATGGTTATAGTTTATGATTATTAGTTTTTCATTTATTGGTTATGGAGCCAAAATATCATTTATTGGTTATGGAGCCGAAATATCAATACACTTGGTAAGCTATAAGTATCTTAGGCATTAAATCTTGTAATACTGTAGTGGGATTGTATATAAAAAGGAACCACATACTCTACTGGACTCCATGGTAATATTTTTCCAAGACATCTATAGAGAATCAATACAACATAAGAATACACCAAAGTCTTTATCTTGTAGTTCCGGATCAACAAAAGATAATAACATCAAAGTGGATGAAATCAAACTAACTCAAACTAGAATCAAAATGAATAAGATGATATGTCTCATAGGTATGGGCTATATCTCATAACTAGGGTATACATGAATGATCATCAACAAAAGAGAAAGATGTAGGTGAGTGAATGATGATCAAAGGTGTCAATGGTAAGCTCAATAACTTCAAACACAAAGGTGTCAATGGGAAGCTCAATAACTTCAAACATAGATATGGGCTATATCTCATAACTAGGGTATACATGAATGATCGTCAACAAAAGAGAAAGATGTAGGTGAGTGAACGATGATCAAAGGTGTCAATGGTAAGCTCAATAACTTCAAATTATAATGTAATCAGAAGGTTATAAAGGAACTAAACTAGAAAGTTTACAACAACCTCAATAAAAGAAAGAGCCTCTTTAAGGAGATATTCCGAGGAAAAACAATAAAAGTATGTAAAATAGGAAGTTAAGTATATAATTTGACTCTGAGTCTTATTACTTTTCCTATGTATATTATCATATTCCCACCATTTCATCTCACTTATTCTCTTTGTAAATGTTGTTGTTATTATGTACAAGGTTTGTCCATTTTCATAAATAAGAAAGATTGAGTCTCCTTATTCAATAGTTTTTAGTTCAAGTAGATTTAGTGTTGTTTAGAGAAAGTATGCTTGATTCAATAAGTATATTGAATTAAGATTAAAAGGCTTAGGATCTATTCCTTTAGCTACTAGAATAGAAGTGACCAAGTGAAATCACTAGAATAGAAGTCTCTATGCTAGACTATAAAATAAGTTTAAACTTCACTAGAATTAAATCACCGATTAAACCAAAACCTGTGGCAGCAGGACTTGAAACCCATCTCCTATGTGCACCCAATATTGGATTTATCAAAGTAGTATGTTTTCTTGTCTTTTCAATAGAATAATAGAGAATTGATATAATGTTACAGAGACAGTATCAAGTTTTCCAACTTCAAATAATAGAGAAAGTCTTTTAAGTGACTCCATTATTATGTGTATTTCTTTTTATGAAATAAACTAAGCGTATCTTTTTTAGTTGTTTAGTCTACTTTAAGTTAGGATATAGAGTAGCTATAATGTATATGAAGTGTTGGAGCTAGTCTATCTAATGTATATATTGTGTAGGTTATTGAAAGTATGAGGATAGATTTTTTCTACAAGCACATACTAATAGTAAAGGAATCACTACTAACATATCCTATATCCTTCGATACTACAAAATTCATTCCCTTTAATCACCATACCTATGTTATTTAATTACCACATTAAATACCTTTTCACTCCAAGAATACGATAGGAAGTATAATAAGCACTAGGAATAAGAAGTCTCATTATGTAGACATAGATGGAATGGAAGATAAAGAAGATCATCTCTAAAGTAAAGCAGAGCCATGACAACCTTATATCTTTTATTGAAAGATATAGTAATTAGGGGATCTTTGTTCAAGTAAGTAGGAATTAGATATAGTAATTAGGAACTTGCAAAGAAGATTCAAGGGAGAAAAATATAGATGGAATATATCTTTGTAAATGCAAAGTTTGTCTTAGGAGTTGGATATGCAATATAAACATATTTGTCATGACATAGCATAGTAAAAGCATTAATAAAAAAATGTAGCAATCAATGATGAATATTATGGGATACATTGAGGTAAATGGTAATCATGCATTGCTTAAACATGGATATGAAAGGGATGCATAACTAAATTTGTAGATTATATTTTTTTCACCAGAGATATATATCCTTTGATGTGAATAACAAGTATAATAACAAGTAGAGATGCGTAGACTTCTTCATATGAATGCCACGTAGAGGGTTGAGATAAATGCCAAAAGATAGGGGTATTCATAGAGAGGGTTGATATGTATGGCAAAAGATTGGTATTCATAGAGATATGAGCCTTAGGTAAACGATAATCTAGCTACTAATTATATTTACTACATGAATTTTTTAATTATTTATTATTTTTGATAAGTTATGAGCCCACATAAATAAATTAATGTGACAAATGCTGCATCTCGCTACTTGATGCAATATATTAAATTGTATGCATGCATATCGTTACTTGGTGCATTAAAGTGATGAATCTCAAAAAATTAAATATGTACTCGAAAACATTTAATATGTACTTCAAAGTATCTAGGATTTAGGGTTTCCAATTTCATGACATCTTTTATGAGGGTTTCTTGAACTTCATGGCATGTTGTAGTAGACTGATTTTTTTATTATGTTTGTCAAATATAAATACAAATCCATATTCACATGATGTACTTTAGGGCTTGAATGAGTACAAGTATGTTAAAGAGAGAATATAGGTGTACTTGCATGCATATTATTTGCTTGTGGATGTTGACTGGGGATATCAACATGCTACCAGTACCAGTACTTGGCTTTGAAGGAAGAAGCAACAAGCCACTTTTTAGGACAAGCTAACTGCAGATCCCTCCACACATTTTGCCATTTAGAAAAAATATATTTTCTACTCAGAGAGAAAATGATGCCTTGTAGTTCCATATGGAAACGAGAGAGAAGTTACAATGTCCCCCCTTACAAGTTAAGGACTGCTTATGATGGTAATTATATTATATATAGGAGATAAAGAGCATAAGCAATTGACTCAATAGTTGCTTGAGCTACACTGGCCACATCTGTGTATTTCACACTTCTTATTTCATACCCATGTATATGTTGGAGACATTTTTCCACCATACACACTCATTTTGGTCAATTTGGCCTAGTTAAAACACTATCCTAAGTTTTATTGACTTAATTGACGTCAGAGGAGCACTGTATGACATCATCATGAGCACACCCACACCTACTTTCAGTCAAGGAGGCTAACTAAGCCTTCTCCTTCATTCAGGGAGGCTAACTGGAGCACTCCAGGGGTGATCTGAGTGTCATAAATGCACTTAATTGATAACTGATGGTTACAATCAGTTAAACAAAGTAGTGAAGGTGCCTCCTTTCATTAAATTGATTATTTAATGAACTGGAGTCAACAAGGGCACCTCCAACCACTTATGATGGTTAGTTACACTTTAGTTAACCTCATCGGGGTTCATTGGAGTCATTGCTGTGCTACCACTTGTTGGTTGGCTTGCAGTGACATGTGTCTGAGCCACTTTTAGTTAGACTCAATCATTTATCGCACTCCGACTTCAGTTAGGACTCAGTTGAGTCAATTAGGGTTTTGATCAGTGGTTAACTTGAGTGTTCACCGTGGCTTACATTAAATTAAGCTAGACTCACTCATTCAATTCGAATGACCTCCTTGGGAATTTGAACTATCTTGGAATTCATGCATCTGGCATGATCATTGTATTGTATCATCATTCTTTCATTTGATTATACAGAGCTGCTACTTCCATTGCAACACCATTTTTCCAATTTTATGCATATTTGTCTAAATTCTGTGAGACTGTGTTTTTAGTTCCTAGACCACTGTGACAAATTAATATGGTATCAGAGCTCATGGTGGGACGAAGCTCAAATCTCTCAAAAACAAGGTTTTTGATAGATCTTGCATGAAAAATTGAGTAATAGCTCAAAAATCCAGCACTGCACTAGAAGCCAAGGCTTACCACTTAATACCCCAAGTAAGGAAATTGTTGATCAAGCTTGCTTGATCAATTATGTTGGGTGTGATGAAAGCCTAAAATGTGCAGGCTATCCAACCTTACAGTGCTCCTTTTGTTTTGATTTGCAGGTTTTTAATAGGTGAAAGCATTCGCTCCAGTAGTTTCAGATGGCTTCTTCCGTATAAATCTTGACTTCGTTCAATTTCCACTCATGGAAAGGAGACATGGAGATCCAGCTATGTGCCAGAGGACTCTATAGGGTCACTATGGACACTGAAGAAGAGCC
Organism: Pseudotsuga menziesii; assembly: GCA_001517045.1. Classification (NCBI taxonomy): domain Eukaryota; kingdom Viridiplantae; phylum Streptophyta; class Pinopsida; order Pinales; family Pinaceae; genus Pseudotsuga; species Pseudotsuga menziesii. Next base: position 233,875 of record LPNX010685011.1, read on the forward strand.
TGCTTATGTGACAGACAAAGCTATATTCTTTAACAAGAAAGATGAAGCATTCAGATTCTTGTGCCTCTCTGTTTCCTAGGATCGTCTTTTCCATCTCTCGGGATTGAAGACTCCAAAGGAAATCTGGGATAAAGTGGAAAACCTGTATGGAAAGAAGGATGATTTGAGATTATAATAGCTTGAGAATGAGTTGATGTCTCTCCAACCTTCCGATTTTGAGACCTTGAATGAATTTTTCACAAAGTTCAAGCACATTGTCTTACTGTTGAAGCAATGTAAAGTGGAGAAGGAGGATGATCAGCTCATCCTCGCCATGCTCTTCAAACTTGGAGCTGATTATTCGGTTTTTGTCTCTACATTCCTTGCGGGGAAGCTCACAACCCTTGGATGGAAGATGCCTTCTCTCAATGCCTTCATTGAGTCCCTAACAAGTGAACATGATAAGCTTCTCCAGATGGGGATCATCAGATCCTCTCGTGATCAAGCCCTCCATGTCTCGGGGCCCAAAGATCTGAAGGGTAAAGGAAAGCAAAATAAGAACCCAAAATCCAAATTCGAAGCTCCTAAGCCTAAATTTGAAAACCAACAGCATGAAGAGTCTTCCGACTCAAACAAGAACAAAGAAAAAGGGCATCATGGAAAGGAAAAAGTCAAGTGTTCATACTACGGGAAGGGCTTCCACCCTAAACATGCCTGCATGAAAAAGAAACTTAATGAAGCTAACTCTCTCCTTGAGAGAAATCACATCAATATTCTGGAAATCTTTCAGAGGAGAGATCAGCAAGATTAGGAACCACATCATGAAAGAGGTCATGCCCTCATGGCAAGCACTTCAAAGTCCAAAGCACTCTTGATAGATTCTGGAGCTTCGAACCACATGATGGCTGAAAGAGACTCCTTCTCATATTTGGAGACCGAGAAATCCATTCCCATCCACGTGGGATATGACTCCATCATCATTTTCGAAGGACAAGGTATTGTTGATCTTGAACATGGCTACTTTTCAAATGTTATGTACGTACCATCACTGGCATCAAACCTCCTTAGTGTTTACAAAATGACGCATACAAGAGTGCCTAAGAGAGTATCCTTCAGTCCGGATGATGTAGATATCACATAACTTGCATCCGAAAAACTTGTTGCAAAAGGCCTTGCAAACCATCATGCAAAATCCTATGAGTTCTCCCACTTTGTGGCGGATGCAAAACCCACCACATTGCTGAATCATGGAAATGAAGTTAGTAGACTGTGGCATGAGAAGTTTGGCCATCTAAAATTCAATAATTGCAGCAATTACAAAAAAATTCTATGGTTGAAGGCCTCTCGGTCATCAAGGCAACCACTGGAATTTGCAAGGGTTGTGTTGTTGGAAAGCACCTTGAGCATAAGTTCGATCGGGGGAAGGCAAGCCGAGCATCATGCATCTTGGGACTGATACATTCTGATATCAGCGGTCCCATGTCTATCACATCCATGAATGGATCAAGGTATCTTCTGAATTTCATTGCTGATTTTTCTAGGTACACATGGGTCTTCTTTATAAAAAAAGAAGTCTAAAGTCTGTGAAAAATTCACTGATTTAAAGGCCTTGATTGAGAATGCCTCTGTCCAAAAGATCAAGATATTGAGATATGATAATGGTGGGGAGTATGTCAGTAATGAGCTGCTGCACATATGTTCCCAAAGTGGTATTCAGGTCCAGCATTTAGTTCCCTACACTCCCCAGCAGAACGGTGTAGCAGAGAGGAAGAATCGGTTTCTCAAGGAGATGACCACCTGTATGTTGGAATCAAAGAAGTTGGATGCAAATTTTTGGGCTGAAGCCATGCATGCTGCAACATATATTTAGAAAAGAGTGCCAGAATCATCCATGAAAGGGAAGACCCCTTTCGGAGCATACTTCGGACAGAAGCCAGATGTCTCGAATCTGCGGGTGTTTGGGTCCACTGCATGGGCTCGAATTCCACTTGATAAAAGGAGGGCTTTGCAACCGTAAAGCATAAAATTTCTATTTATTAGGTATATTGATGAATCAAAAAGGTTTCAAGCTGTTGGATATTAAAAAAAATATATCATCATTGAAAGGAGTGTCAAGTTCGATGAGCCTCTTCAGGAGGTGGAACTAGTGAAGGAGAAAACTGCTGAATTTCCTTCCTATTCTACTAAATATTTGGATGATGAAATTGGGGGTGATGACCCTGATTTGGATCCTCTAATTTCTTCTATTAGTGTACAGCAAAAATCATATGCTGAATTAGAACCTGAAGTGCAAAATCATCTCCCAACTTGGGCCCGACAGACACTCTCCTCTGCAGAAGATAACATTGGAAATCCGGATGATCCAAGGAGAACCCGGTCTGATTTCCAAAGAGAAGGTATTGCGCTCTCTTGTCCTAATTATTTTATATCTGAATATTTTTATTTGATGATAATTTCAGACCCTAAGTATTACTACCATGCTCGAAAATATCCAAGATGGCAAGTTGCCATGGATTAAGAGATGAATTCTCTTCAGAAAAACATTACTTGGGAGCTAGTTTCTCTTCCTCTGGGAAGGAAATTGGTTCAATGCAACTGGGTGTTTCGGACTAAGGTTGCTGCAGATGGAAGCACCTGAAAATATAAGTCAAGGCTGGTGGTAAAAGGTTTCTCCTAGGTCCAAGGTGTGGATTACCATGAGACTTTTGTACCGGTTGCAAAAATGGACTCTGTCCGCCTAGTTTTGGCAATTTCAGCATCTAAGCACTGGGAAGTGCATCATATGGATGTTAAGTCAGCATTTATGCTTGGAGATATTCATGAGGAGATATACATGAAGCATCCCAAGGGCTACATTTCTGATCCATCTTTGGTTTGCAATCTAAATAAGTCACTGTATGGGTTAAAACAGGTCCCAAGAGAGTGGTATTCCAAGATGGATGCCTTCCTTCTCTCGCAAAACTTCCAAAGGTGTAGATAAGATACATATGTGTATATCCAATAGTATGATGGTCATTTGATTATTATTGTTTTATATGTTGATGAATTACTAATCACAGGTAGCACAGTTGCTTCTATTTCAGTCATCAAAACTACTCTCCATAATGCATTTGAAATGAGCGATTTGGGGCTCTTAAAACAATTTTTGAGGCTCGAAATTGAGCAAAATTATGATGGGATAATGGTCACTCAGTAAAAATACATATCAAACATATTACTCAAGTTTAACATGGCTGAATGTAGAGCTTCTCCATTCCCTTTCCTTTCAGGGATTAGCCTTGAAGAAGGAAAAAGCACACCTCCCATGGACTGCACTATTTATCAACAGCTGATTGGTAGCTTGTTGTACTTGAATCATTCTCAGCCTGATATATATTATGCCATGAATGTTGTGTCAAGATACATGCAACATACCCATGATATTAATTGGAAGGCAGCCAAGAGGATCCTCCAATACATTCAGGGAACCAAGACCTACAACATTCACTATGCTGCAGACTCCGAGCTAGAGCTGGTTGCATACACAGATTTCGATTGGGAGGGTGATTTTATTGATTGAAAGTATACTTACAGATATTTATTCATGTTTGGTGGTGGCCCCATTTGCTGGTCTAGCATAAAGCAAGCCGCCATAGCATTGTCTTCAACAGAGGCCGAGTATCGAGGAGCAGTGAATGCTTGCATCCAAGTTGTTTGGTTGCAAGGAATTCTTTTAGAGTCTAATCTTGGTAGTAATTTTTCCACTGTCCTCTTTTGTGACAATAAAAGTGCTATTAATATATCCACATATCCAGTTACCAGGTAGAGGACCAAGCATGTAGATATTCACATGCACTATATCAGGGAGCTAGTGCATGACATGACCATCATTCTGCTATACTTCCCGACTGATGAGCAGATTGTAGACATCTTCACCAAGATATTTTCAGAAAATAAGTTCACTTACCTCCGTTCACTTTTGGGGGTGAGTTCATCAGGGTGATTCAACTACTTTCAGTGTTCAGCTTGAGGGGGTGATTTTCCCATTAAGTTTTCCCTCTTTTCCTCACTTAGTTTGTTTTGAGCTTTGTTTGAGTTTCAGTATTGTACAGGGTGACCTATGGCCATTGTTGTCGGGGTCCTAGCATTCTTATGCACTTTATGTTTTCTACTCCTCCTGAGTATAGCTTAAGGGGGGGTGTTGGAGACATTTACCACCATACACACTCATTTTGGTCA
>LPNX010685011.1:241148-261865 GCA_001517045.1 Pseudotsuga menziesii
TCGATTTCCGCTCCCATGGGAACTATCACACATGGAAGCAATGATTGGCTTATAGACAGTGGGGCTTCCAAACATATGATGGGATTCAAAGAATCCTTTGTGAAACTATTTGAACATGAGTGAGCTCACAAGGTGAAACTTGCAAATGACTACCGGTATCCAATAAAAGGTAGTGGTGAATCCTCCTATAAGCTAGACTCTAGAATGTCTATGAAGATGAAGGATGTCTTGTTTGTACCAGGACTAAAGAGTAATCTCCTCTCCATATGTGCATTGGATGCAAAAGGCACAAGGGTTACATTTTTAGATTTCCAAGTTCTCATGTGGCCAAAGGGAAAGACTATAGATGATGCAGTTGTGATTGGAGAGCAAGAGGGAGGATTATACAAACTGAAGGGCCAACAAAACAAGGTTTGGTCCATGAATTAGTAGAGCCAAATGAACTTTGGAATAGAAGGCTTGCACATGTGCACTACAAAGCACTACCACTTGCAAGCAAAGTTGTTGAAGGTCTTCCAGAAATACAGACAAAGCATGAAGGTGTTTACAAAGGATGTGCGAAAGGAAATAACACAAAGAAGATATTTCCAGGTAGTGAAAGCAAGGCAAAAGGAATCTTGGAAATCATCCACTTCGATGTATGTGGTCCGATGTCATCCAATTGATTAAGCGGGTATGTATAATATGTTTCTTTCATTGATTATTTTTATAGGAAGACATGGATATACTTCTTGAAGAACAAAGATGAAGTATTTACCAAGTTCAAGGAATTCAAAACCTTGATCGATAACCACACAAACAAGAAGATCAAGACCTTTCGATCAAACAATGGCAGAGAATTCACATCAAATGAATTCTCAGAGTTATGCAAAAATTCAGGGATTAAGAGGGAGTTAAATACTCCATATAATCCACAGTAGAATGGGGTTGTAGAAAGGAAGAATAGAACGATCATGTAAGTTGCAAGGGAAATGCTTCATAATCAATATCTTCTCATGCATCTACGGGAAGAAGCTTCCAGAATAGCAGTGTATGTACAGAACTGTACTCCACACAAAGTACTCGAGAACAAGACACCTGAAGAAGTATTTTTCAGTAAGAAACCAAAGGTCAACCATCTCAGAATTTTTGGGGTCCTATGTACATACAAATTCTAAAAGAAAAGGGGACAAAGTTAGATCCTTCTGGAAAGAAGGGCATATTTGTGGGATATAGTGAAAGCTTGAAATCTTACAGAATATACTTCCCAGGATTCAAGAAGATCGACATAAGCAGAGATGTAACATTCAATGAAGATTCATCTTACAACAAATCCAGAAAGAGACCAGTTGAAGATTCTGAAGAAACAAAAGTACCCAAAATTCAAGATACAACTATGAAAAATGCAAATCAAGATGAAGATTGAGAAATAGAGGAACCCCAGGAACTTGTAGATCCACCCCAAGAGAAGAATCCTCACAAGAGGATACCTGCATGGGTATGAGAGGCTATCCAAGGTGCAGAAAGATATGGGGCTCTAGAAGAAATGCACAGATAGAGGAAAAGAACCAGTTCCTTCTCCGATTATGTAGCACTGTTATGTTACATCGTTGATAAAGAACCTTCCAACTATGAAGAAGTGGGAAAGAAGAAAGAATGGAAGGATTCTATGATCGAGGAGTACTAGTCGATGATGAAGAATGATGTCTGAGATGTTTTCCCTAGACCAGAGGGGAAGTCTGTTGTGACTTCCAAATGGATCTACAAGATCAAGCATGCTGCAAATGGTAGCATAGAGAAACATAAAGAAATATTTGTGGCTAGTGGATTCTTTCAGAAAGAACGAATAGATTATGAAGAAAAATTTGCACCTGTAGCCAGATACACTTCCATCAGATCAGTACTTGCTCTGGCTGTAGTAATAAAATGGAAGATACACTAGATGGATTTCAAGACTGCTTTCTTGAATGGTGTAGTGGAAGAGGAAGTGTATGTGGAGCAACCACTCGGTTTTGAGACACATGACAGGGAGACTCATGTGTGTAAATTGAAGAAATCCATGTACAGTTTGAAACGAGCACCCAAAACATAGTACGGAAAAATCGACAGCTTCCTATCCAGTTTGGGATTTACTAAGAGTAAATCAGATTCCAACCTTTACTACAAGGTTGAATAAGGGAACCCAATGATACTCCTACTATATGTAGATGATCTGTTTGTAACAGGTGTGGATGGGTTGATTGCTGATACAAAGAGGAATCTTGTTGCTGAGTTTGAGATGACGGACTTGGGTATGATGCACTACTTTCTAGGCATGGAGGTGTGGTAGAGTACAGATGGAATCTCCCTAGGACAAGAGAAGTATGGAGTAGAGATCTTGAAGAGGTATGGGATGATGGACTGCAAGGTCATGACCACACCTATGGCATCGAACCTGAAGCTATTGAGTGATCCTTGATTATAGATGGTTAATGCTACAATGTATCATCAGATGATTGGGTCCTTGATTTACCTAACGAATATGATACCATATAGTTGCTTTGCTATGAACACATTGAGCCAGTTCTTGACGGATCCAAGACATGTTCACTTGATTTTGGCAAATCATATTCTGAGGTATCTAAAGGGTACAATTGATTATGGGCTCAAGTATGAGGTGGATCAAAAGATTAACTTGGAAGGTTATGTTGATTTAGATTGGGTAGGAAATTCCATCGATAGGCAGAGCACCTTAGGGTGTTGCTTCAGTATGGGATCAGGTGTGATCTCTTAGTTTAGGAGGAAACGATCTTGTGTGGCACTGAGTACAGCCGAAGCAGAGTATGTCATAGCTTGTTCAGCTAGTTGTGAGGCATTTTGGCTGAGGAATCCACTATCTAAATTATTTGATTTCCAGTTGGATGCTACTTGTATATTTTGCGACAACCAGAGTTGCGTGAAGTTGTTGTAGAACCCGGTGTTCCATGACAAGTCGAAGCATATCGAGATCATATATCACTATATCAGGGATATGGTGTAGAGAGGAGCAGTGAAGCTCCAATATGTTGCGATGGAGGAACAAATAGCTTATGTGTTGACCAAGCCATTGGCCAAAGTGAAGTTTTAGTACTTCAGGGAGAAGCTTGGTGTTCTCTAGACCGAGGTTCCCTCCAAGGGGAGATGATGAGTCCGAGAGCCTTTCTGACATGGTAGGATTGGTTCCGTCTATGATCATATGTAAGTGTAGAGCCATTCTGACATGGTGGCAGGATGGGCCTCCCATGTTTAGATGTAAGTGCAGAGCCTTTCTGACTGGGTCAGATGTAAGTGCAGATCCTTTCTGACTGGGTCAGATGTAAGTGCAGAGCCTTTTTTACGGGGTCAGATATAACGTGAGATATAAGTGCTGAGCCTTTTCGACATGGTGGTAGGTTGGGCCTCCCATGGTTGGATATAAGTACTAAGCCTTTCTGACATGGTGGCAGGATGGGCCTTCCATGGTTGGATATAAGTGCTGAGCCTTTCTGACATGGTGGCAGGCTAGGCCTCCCATGGTCAGATGTGAGTGTTGGGCCTTTTTGACTGGGTCAGATGTAAGTGCTGGACAAGCCCTTTTGACATGGTGGAAGGCTAGGCCTCCCATGGTTAGAAGTGAGTGCTGGGCCTTTCTGACTGGGTCAGATGTAAGTGCTAGATGAGCCTTTATGACATGGTGGCAGGCTGGGCCTCCCATGGTCAAATGTGAGCGTTGGGCCTTTCTGACTGGGTCATATGTGAGTGTTGGGCGTGTCTTTTTGACATGGTGGTGGATGTGTTCCTCTCATGGTCAGATGTAAGTGATGGGCAGGCCTTTCTGACTAGGGTCAGATATAATCATTGAAGAAGACTACCTGGAGGTTAGGCCTACAACCAGCATGAAAAAGGGATGGCTCTGTAGAACTTCCTATGACGAGTAGAATTGAGAGATAGAACCAGTTGATCGATATAGCAGAAGCAGTGATGATGATGATCCAGTGATGATACAGACTTGATGATGATCCATTGATGATCTAGTTTCAATGATGATCCAGTGATGATCTAGTGTTGATGGTGATCCAATTCTGATCCAGAGAAGAAGACTTGTGATGATGAATTGTGCCAAGAGAATACCTTCCTAGTTAAGAGGGAGTGTTGATGGACTTTTAACTTCAGAATGTAGTCACTTGTATATTTTATGTATTGTACCCCGATGTTCCTACCGGGAAGTATATGTAATGTAATTGAGTCATATCATACCTCGATGTTCCTATCGGGAGAATCAATAATGTAAACAAGTCATGTAAATTCATAGAGGTTAACCCTCCTTATTGTTCAAGGGTTAAAGTCCCCGCAGTTTTGGGGCACTATGGTTATTAGACTCTCTTAGAGAAGTTGGCCTTGGTAAGTTATTTTCAAGTCGGGAATTAGTATAAATAGAGAGTGAGCCTCTCTATTTATCACATAGTCACTCACACTCAGTTGTAGCACATGAGTGAGAGAGAAGGAGCTGGGATAAGAGAGAGAACAGCTGTAGGAGATCATCTTACTGTATTTGGGTTTTACTACTGCTATTGGTGCTTATTCTATCTCTGATAAAGTTGCAGGGTTTTCTCCTTTATGGTTTCCCCAAGGAAAATATTTGTGTCTATTGTCTCGTGTGATTGATTGTTGTGCATGTTATTCTCTCAGATAAGATCCTAAGATAATACTGTCTAAATTGATAAAAATATAACACAAATTCCTCAATAACTATAACACCCACATCTATGAAGCTCTTGAAAAAATGCAGAAGTAATCAAATTATCTGTGTTAATCAACTGGAAAATATTGGCCACAGTAAGGATAAACCCAATCAAGTTGATTGTCAAAAAATGCATATCAACTGGCACACATCCAAAGTACTATACCAAGTATATATTTTCAAGTTGTTACTATAAAGTCACTTTCTCATAAATACTGCAAAGATTAGGCTCTTAAGTGCTCAAACATTACTTGAAAATGTCAATATTAGCTAAATCTAATACTTGACATAGATGTATGTTTAACACTGAGTTTTCTGTCCTGGCAGAGGGAAAAACATAATGAAAAAAATTGGTTGTAAGTTCTAATTAGTAATGTTATCGCATCATTAATACATAATAAGAAACCCTTTCATTCATCACTCAAGTATGGGTTTTTTGTTGAAGTTATGAGTAAAAGAAAAATATGCCAGCAAAAATAGCCTAAATTATTGATTTTGAGCTATATAGTTGTACAATGTTGAGCTCATCTTGTTTCCATCGTAAAAGTTTTGAAAATATTGATGTATGAGCAAAACTTCATGTAATCACACTATATGTAGAAACTACACCTATTTACTTTCCCTAAAGGTTCCATGTAAAGTGTCAACAACCATACATTTAAGGACATAGTCATATTGCATTATTAGTGAAGCAATTGGCTACTTATATAATGTTTCCTAAGACAAAAAAATGTGTGGTATCTTAAAAGAAAAGAAAGCAAATCCCAACTAGAGAGCTTATTGGCCAAATAGACAAATTTTGGTTGAGTGTGGACATTTCGTAGAAGGGCTTACTAGCCGTATGCAACTTGCATTATTCACATAAATCACCAATAAGTACATTGTGTGTAATAACATCAGGATATATGTTTGTGTTGGAAATTTCATAGAATATATTACTAGCCTAGTCCAACTTTCCTTCCTTAATTAAACCATAAATAAGCACATTGTATGTGATAACATATGGGTATATGTTTCTGTTCAACATCTCATAGAATAGCCTATTTGCATTGCCGAACTTTCCTTATTTGTAGCGACCATCTATAAGTACATTGTATGTGAAAATATTAAGGCTAACAATTGTTAAAGTTAGTGCAGATGCGAGACCCAGTCTCAAGTAGGATGGTACCCTAGTCATTTAACTAGGGTGGAGTATGACCCTATACGGTACCCTAGGGATCCTAGTAGTCTCCTGGGGTTCTTGGTATGGGACCAAGAAGGTTGATGCATGTAGGGTTACTGGTATGGTGTGTATGATTATCAATTGATATGGGACAGTGTGTCCCTTCTCTCCTGGACTATGGCTGTCGTATCCCTTTCTCTGCTAAATGTCACTGTTGCAACATGACTATGGTGTCCTATCCTAGTTGAGCTATGGATGTGTCAAACCCTAGATGATAGGTCAATGGTGATGTTAAGTTTTCTAGAGGGAGTTGTGACTTTCATGGTTCCTTTTTGTGGTTTGGTATAAGTATAGTTGATGCTACCCTAATGAGATCTTCTCACTTGGTGACTGGGATTTGTTATTGTATGCATCTAACCTAATCCCATAGCACTTTAACCTTCTCTCTTTCAAAGTATGGCTTATCAAATCTTGTCCTTATAGTGAGAAGAGCCTAAACAATATGTCTAAGTATAAGGCCGATTCAAACCAAATCATTTTAGCACTTGTTCTTTTATTATTGTCTCTGTTTCATTGCAATTTTGATACTGTTTATGTTTTGTACATTGGAAATGCTAATCCATATCAAGGACCAACTTTAATGCTTTTACCAACAGAGTGTTAAAGTTGAAAGAGACAAAAATTATGTTATATTTTATTACTATAGTACTCTTATGTGTTTACACTTTGTTTTTAGATATGTTAATGCATTAAAGAATAAAATTCAATTTTTCTTTGTATCAACCCTAACCTAACTCAAACTTTAACAACAACATTGGGGCATATGTTTTTGTTGGAAATTTCATGGAAAAGTTTCATACCCTCATCCAACTTGGCTTCTATGCAAAGACCGTCAACAATTAAACTATATGTGACAACATTAGGCCATACAGTTTTGTTGGACATTTCAGATAAGATTTTCATACCATCGTCCAACTTGCCTTCTTTAGAAAGACAATCAATCATAGTGTTAAATGTGATAACATTGGGGTTTTTCCCTTCTTTAACATCTAATACAATAGTTTCTTAGTGTCTTGAAGATTACCTTGTTTGTATAGTTGATCCATTATCGTGCGAAGTGTGGTTGTGTTAGGATCATGGCCCATTTGAAGTATAACAACTAAAAACCTGAATGCCTCATGGGATTCCCTTGTCTTATAGAACCCATCCACTAGGGTATTATATGTAATAAAATTAGGAGAATGTTGTTTTCTCAACATTTTCTTGAAAATATTGACCTCAATCTTAATTTTGTCAGTCCTGCAAATCCCTTTGATGCGACTATTGAAGCTTACGATGTCTGGAATATAGCCATGTGATTCTATTCCATCAAACAATTTGAATGCATCATCCATCCTACCTGTTTGGCAGTGAATATTGATGAGAACGTTCAAAGTAGCCATATTTGGAACAATATCCACTTCAATCATAAGTATGTAAAGTTGTAAATAGATGATTTCGATTCATGTAGATGTCGTTGGATGAGGGTAATCAATAAGGAATTGCATGTGAGGAGAGATGGGATGGATTTAGATGAAAGAAGATGGTTAATGGTGTCTAGTGCCTCTTGAAGCATGTTAGTCCAAGAAAGTGTTTTAATCTACGTATCTGCAGTGACATTAAAAGTATCAAAAGAGTTTTGGGAGTGTGATATCATCTTCTTACATATGGAAAGGGTTGTCTTCGTCATCATATTGGCTGCCATGCCATGGCTATGTGTAGAGGGAAACAGAGGGAGCATTTTGAATTTGGATTTGTAAACCCTAAACAATCAATAAGAGGGATTGATTAATTATCTTACTCGTTTGGTGTGTTTCTTATACTAAACTTGGACATATCATCAACATAGATGTTTTATATTTCTTCTAGTTCCATTCTTGATTCTACATTGAAGCTTAAATTATAGATCAAAACAATATGTATACACCTGCGAAAATGTGTAGGTGGTCTTTTATTATAGGGAGGTTACGTGGGTGGATGGAAAAGGAGATAACGAACTTGAGGATGGGACCTCACCAATCATGTTCCCATTACTCCCTTTTCCAATTCCACAACGATGAAGCTACCTACATGCACTCTATCCTAGCCTCCTCTTAGCATGAAATTCCATTCTTTAAAAGCTTGAGAACATCAAAGAGACCGAACTTCTTTTAAAGTGACTACTTGAGAAAAATTGTAATCCCAAATGCATCCCTCCTTCAATTAAAAATCTGTATCATCTAATATGTTTTATCCTCACCCCACAAAGACCTTCAAGCATTGATATAACTATGGGGATGGAATACCATTGGTTCTACCACCTGTTACCAGAGGAAATGGGAGTCCAAGCCACCGATATGCATATGGGGACTAAGTGACCACTGTCACCTTAGTCAAATTCTCCCAACTACTTTAGAAGCCAAAGCCTCCTAGGGGAGTGCCCTATTTTGACCCTACAAAGACACTAAACACAAAAATAATCTCTTTTTAGGTTGTCAGTGACTAGTTCCTTATGAAGTATGGAGAATGAGTTGTGATATGGGTGTATATGAAATGCACTAGTAATTATAGCAGCATTATATCATCCCAGAGATCAATCTTATTCCACAATGGAAATTCCAAAATACATGTGCAATTGTTGATCAAGCTTATAGTATTGTCCCAAAAACTTAAGTACAAGAATGTAAGCAACAAGTACAGATTAATAATATAGCTAATTAGTACAACATGTATGCATAAATCATTTGATCAAGTACTTACAAAAACATACAATAATATATCAATTGTGTGTCTATGTTCGTGAAACACCCAATACATGTATTTAAGTAACCACTATGAGGTCTAAAATTGCAAAGGTATAGTATGAACCAACATTAAATATTTAGTAGAGCAACATTTTCACATGTAGTTTAATATCAATTCAAGGAAACAATAGTCACAACGTTCAGAAATAAATGTATGTAACCTAGTATTCACCAAAAATATGCATTAATTTTGAACTATGTCACAAACTGTGTGTAATTAGTTACAATAGTATGCCATGACAACATTTGTAGAGCCAAACATTTATTACTATATAACAACAACTTAAGGGTTTATCATAATCATAGTTACATTTATGAGTTGTCAACTAGAATGCGTGCATGTGTAGGTGCAGGGATAAGGGGTGGGAGGGATTCGAATGTAAAGGGAATCTCTATAGGTTGAGATAGGGCTGTCACAAAGTGAGATTGAATGAGGTAACTTTAAGGAAAAGGATAGACCCGATTGGACAAGAGTGGGAGCAACCCAAGAGAAAGGGGTCTAGGGAAAGATAGAGGTAGAGGGAGGCAACCGATGGGAGGAATGGAGTAGGATGTGATGTAAGGAAAAGGGAAGAGGGATACCCGAGGGTTTGGGAAGACCTAGGGATGCATTTAGGGCAGGTTGAAGGTGGAGATGGAACCTGGAAACAGGAAGTGAGGAGGAAAGAGGAGTGGAAAGGAACTAGTGAGGGTTAGGAAGGATTGGTTAAGAAGTAGTGAAGGTAGAAAAGAGGGCCTCTAGGGAAGTGAAGGTTTAGGAGGGGGGTAGCAACGAGGGTTAGAGTAGGATTGTTGGGCCTCCAAGGACTATTTGGGAGAAGCGTGAGGTATGGGAAGGCCTTTATTTCAGCAATGAGGGAGAAAAAAAGATGCTAGGAGGTCATGGGAGAGATCGATGAGGTTAGGGAAGGGTTTGGAGAGGGAAATGCTGGTGTGGAACAAAAATATTTCTAACCTAAGAACTAAAATAACCTAATACCTAACCTAAAAAGGCTTAACCTAAGGTTGGAGTAGAAAAAGGTGTGAAAAACTTATGGAAACCCTACCCTAGTGAAACCCTACTCAACCTAGGGCTTCTCGGGAGGATGGATGACCTAGTTAAGAAGGGTTCCTAGGTCAATAAACTATCCTAGAAACTATCATAATGAGACGTGCCTCGGTTTGCTAAGGTGATAAGAATGGAAGGTAATGGCTTATCCTAGGAAAATATGCACCACTAGGGATACCACTAATAATTGAACATGGAAATTCACCAAGAGGAGGGAATCGATCCTCAACACCCTCCGCAGTGCCCTCCTCAAAGCATGAAGAAGGCTTGGCATGGAGAATAGCTTCCCCTAAGGAGAAATCCGCCCTGAATGGAACTCTTCCTCGATAGGAACTCTGCCCTTATTGAAACTCTGCCCCGGCTGGAACTCTACCCCGACTAGAAATATTCCCAGCAAGAACTTTGCCTTGATTGGAACTTTGCCCCAACTGGAACTCTGCCCCAACTAGAACTCTTCCCTGGTTGGAACGCTTCCTCAGATGGAACATTGCCTCGATTGGAACTCTACCCCATCTGGAAATACGCCCTGAATGGAACTCCATCCCTATTGGGAACTTTTCCCGATAATAACTTTGTCACGACTGGAACTCCGTCCCGAATGGAACTATGCCCTAACTAGAATTCTTCCTCAATTGGAACTCTGCCTCGATTCGAAGTTTTCCCTGCAAGAACTTTTCTTGGTAGGAACTATGTTGCGATAAAGGATCGAGAAGATTGAAGTGCTACTGCAAAGGATCGATAAGATCAAAGTGCTACTGCAAAGGATCAAGAAGATTGAAGTGCTACTGCAAAGGATCGAGAATATCAAAGTGCTGCTGCAAAGGATCGAGAATACCAAATTCTTGCTGCAAAGGATAGATAAGATCAAAGCGCTGCTGCAAAGGATCGAGAATATCGAAGTGCTACTTCAAAGCATCAAGAATATTGAAGTGTTGCTACAAGGGATCGAAAGATTGAAGTGTTGTTGCTAAGGATCAAGTCATCGAGTACTGCAGAAGATGAAAACTCGGTTCTATAGAAGATGATGTTCCATTACCGAAGATATTGAAGATATTCCAGTAGCTGTTACAATTGCTGATGATTGTTGAAAAATTCCTATGATATATAGATGTATTACCTTGATACTGATGAAGATGCTTTCTCTTCTTACTCTTATAGTTTATGATGTTGTTGTCAGTAGAATACACTTCTTGTTAAGGGGGAGTGTTGAAGTATTGTAACTTCCAAGAATATTCTAAATGTATTTTGTTGATGTACCCCAAGGGAGATGTCTTATTCCTCTGTCGGGATGTTACTATTGTATTTGATCATCATAGAGTCATGAGGTATAACCTCCATTGTAATTCGGGTCAATAGTACCCTAATAAATATAATATAATATTGTTTCGAGTCTTCCTAGGTGAAGTCAGCCCCGTGAGTTTAGTGGGGCCGACTTGTTAGGTTAAAATTCAAGTGACAAAAAGAGTATAAATAGAGGAGCTGTGTTCCTCATTCGAACACACACACTCACTTGTGTATAGCACATAGGAGAGAGAGAGAGAGACATACCAGCAAGGAGGAGGATCACCTGTTTTGGGGTTTTATCTTATACATATATAGAGAGTAAGTTTTGTGGGGTTTTCTTCCCCTTGATGGTTTCTCAGGATAAATATGTGTCTATCTTGTGATTGCGTTTCTTTTAGGGATTATGCATATGATACTGTTGTGAATTTGGATTAATAACTAATGATATATAGCTAAGCATATCAAATCTTAACATCCTCTAAATGACTGTGTTAAGACATTCAATTACCAAAACTGTGATGTGCAATAATCACTGCAATCTGTGTCTCTTATGTGGCTCTACAATCTACATCTTTTTACTGAACAATGTTCCTAACTCAGTCACTTCTATTGTTTTGCGGTGTGCATCTTTCACTGAGTAATAACTTCACACATCTTGGATACATCTATCCTTTTCATCTGGTACACTTCTTTCTATTCAACATTTGTTGATTTGTGCCTTTTTTCTCTGTTGCAAAAAAATATTTTTGCGATCAATGAACCATTGATACCCCAAAAAATTCTAAATCTTGTATAATCAGATGATATTAGTTCTTCATTGTAGTGGATATTTTTCTCTAGCTATGTGCAAAAGCACCTTCCTTAGATCAACCGGATCTAAGGATAGATTTTATGGTGCAAGGTAGGAGCTCAAACTTGACTATTAAAACAAGAAACACATATTTATTTTATTTTTTATTTTATGATATAACTAGTAAAATAGAAATGTAACATACCTTTCAATGAGATGGGCCAGTAGTAGTCATTTGAGGATGTGGTCCAACAACTTCCATGACCTGGTTCTTCGATTTTATCCAACAAGGGTTGTCACAGGGAAAGGAATTAAGGGTTACATGGAGTAAAATCAATGTGCAATGTGGGATGGTTTGGAGAAAGGTGTGGGAATGTAAGGTTATGGAACTATGTAATGGAAAGTGACAAAGTTCAGGAATGTAAAGTTGCTGTAGGGAGACCTTCATAATGTATTTCTAGGATGATCCAATATTTTATTGCCGATGGTATTAGTCCATGGTTTTTCATAGTGTATGGTATTTATCCATGGATTTTGACCCATTCTCATTTTAGGGTTTTTTGGTCCTTTTGGCATAATGGGGGTTATGTTTCAATAAATTCCCATCTTTCTTGTATTTATGGGGGAAGGAATAATGATGTTTTGGAACAATTTTGATGGAATTTAATTGTGAAGGTCAAATAGAGGAAACAATGGTGGGATTATGATGTATAATTATGGTGTGGACCACAAAGAGCTATGTGGACAATTTTTGGTGTTATCATTCATTATCCAATCTTACTTCAACAAATTCATCTCTTTCTTATTTACAGTCTTCCTAGATCAATATATATGTCCACTTGTTCAAGTTTCTTATCCTTCAATAATGCACCCACTTATTTGTGTCTTCTTCAAGTTATTATCTATGTTGGCATGTCGCTGATTGCAATTAATATTTGTAGGGTTTGACACACATATGCCAACTTCCTTGTGGGAGTTTTTCACATAGGTTCATAACTCATATTTTTGTTCACAAGTCTTTGTATCAGATACTATTTTCTTCATCATACTTTTACACATAAGTTTTTGTTTCATGTTCTTCATTCGTAAGTCTCACACAAATGGTATTTGCGTATATTTTCCATTTCCAATGTTCTTCTTTGTGGATATATATTTCCACACTTGTGACCAATGTCATAGTAGGTTCTTCAGTCTCATGGGAATTCCACATTATTTTGCATATATTTCTTTAAGATCTATTTTCATATAGGAAGACTTCAACTCTTTTGACATTAGTCTATCCTTTGACATTAATTACATCTTTTTTGGCAATCTCCTTCGTCATCAATCACAATTTAGCACTTTCAACATTTTGATCCTTTGACATCGTGTTCAATACGTAATCATCTGATCCTTCGACATCAATGAAAATACATGTTCAACAATCTGATCAAAGTTCAAGGAGAGGTATCAATAGACAAATATTCCACCTGGAGTTGATCAACCCTAGATATGAATCAACACGATATGTACACAACCTGGAGAAGTCAAAACCATTAGCTCTAATACCATGTTGAGGAACCTCTTCACCTCAAACTATTGAGTAGAAAAGAAACATAAGGGAACAATATTCCAAGAGAGGTGGTGTCCAAAGACACCATTATAGAACTTAAGAACAACACATGATGGTTAGAACATCACAATGCATAATGAGTATGAAATAAAAGTCAAAACTGGTGGTTAGATAACCCATACGGTCATTGTTTTATAGTTTCCATATCTAACCACTTCCTGGAAGTAAGGAGGATCTGGTCCACAAATGGGGGTCGTTGGTCCTTACTGTTTCCATAAAATCTGCAATGTATCAAAGTTTAGTCGGTTATTGTAGTCACATCGACCATGGTATTTCTGAGAATTCAATCATTTGATCAAGTGCTATTCATTCATTTCATGGACTTGTTTAGTTAGGCCTCCAATCAACTGCTACGCTAGTCTCTTGTTATATAACAACTGATTGTCTTAAGAAGATCCATGTTAGTTTTTATTAGATGTTATTATCTTAGTTAGGATATTTATTTTAAAGAATAACAAGTAAAATAATATGAATAAGATAGATCAGATACAAAAGACACAAATATTTTCACCGGGGAAACCATAAAGGAGAAAACCCCGTAAACTTCCTTAGAATAGTATAGTCACAAAGACTATATCATAAGATGATCAAACCCAATAAAAAGAAGTCTCCAACAACTAAATATCTTTCCTCCTTGTCTCTCTCTCTCTCTCTCATGTGAACTTAAGTGAGTGTGAGGTGTGTATAAATGAGGGAGGGATCCTTGCTATTTATACCTTTCAAGTGATTGACCTATTACATGGTTGGGGCCGACCTCTTACCCTAACAGGGCCAACTTCTACAACAGAGACTCCAGAAATATATTACATGATGTTACACTAGGGACTATTTCCCCAACTTAGAATGGAGGTTGTACCTCAAGGTCTATACACAATAATGACATCTCGAAAGGTAGAAAACACATTTCTGATGGGAGTACAACAACATACAATGATGATATACATCGAAATATCTTTCGAAGTTACAAATACATCAACAATCCCTCTTAAATAGGAAGGTATTCTCTCTTTTCCACAGTCATCAACACATCAGGTCCAGTCATCATCATAGTTGTTGCAATCATCATATTCTTCTCGATCATCGATTGGTACTATTGGAAGTTTATGTAGTTCCAACCCTTTTTCATGTTGGGTGTATGCCTAGTCCTCACCCAGGTCTTCATCACATTCATGAGCAAGCCATCACGTAGGAATAGTCCAAGACCTTCTTTACATTGCCATGACAATAACATGTGTCTCCTACCTTTATCTCATCGTATACAGATCATGTCTTTTTGTACTTCACAAAACAAAACAAAAAAACACACACAGAGCACAACCCATATGAAAACCACCCGCATTATATCACCATAGTAGTATTCTAGGATCTTTCATGCCATTGAGACAATCTGCAACATCCACTATGCGAGAATATCTTAGGATCACACCAAGTGCATTAGGTCTCTCCACGATCAAGCTTCGTTCTACCAGTATAGAAGAACTACCCAGGTGCACCTCAAGTTCCTTGTGACCTTATCATCTCTAGCATGGGAACACACACATATATAGATATATATGTAAGTACTGATTATGACCGAACAACCTGCTACACCAGGGATTTTATGTTCCAGTACAACCTCAAGGACTTATTACATCTGAACAACATGCGTCCAAGATCTTTTCCATTTAGAAAAACTTCAGGGATTATTACATTCGAGTAACCTATGTACCACACAAGTGATATTTTTTACACTCGGACAACCCACATAACTTATTACATCCGAATAACCTACGTACCACACCAGGGATCATATTTACATTAAGATAACCTGTCTCAGGACTGATTATGTATGATTAACTCGCGTATCATGTTAGGGATCTTATTTACACTCAGACAACATACATGATTGATTAAGTCCAAGCAACATGCTACAGTAAGGTATTTTTTCTCAAACAACCTGTCTCATTTCCCATGTGAGATATCATGCATCTGCATCTTTTGGTCTCTTGTTATTTATAGCATAGAACAATATCAGGATTGATTATGTCCAAGGATAACCTGTGAGCTTCTTCAGGACTTGTTACATCCAAGGACAATATACAATACTGATTACGTCTAAGCAACCTATAATCTTCACTAGGATTTTATGCTCATACAACCTGTCTCTCCATTTATGCTAGAACTCATCACTCCCTTTTTCTAGGGGTCTCGTTCTGGATCACACCAAGTCTTTATATGAAGTACTCAAACTTCACTCTAGTTAGATGCTTAGTCAACACATCGGCTATCTGTTCACCCGTTGCCACGTACTAGAGCTTCACTGCTCCTCTCTACACCATATCCCTAATATAGTGGAGCTTTATCTCTATGTGCTTCAATTTGTCATGGAACACATGGTTCTCCAATAGCTTCATGTAAATTTGATTGTCGTAGAAGATACAAGTCAAATATAACTGGAGATCAAAAAAATCAGACAGTAGCTTCCGTAAGCACACTACCTCGTAACTAGTCGAGCAAGCGACAACATACTCTTCCTTGGATGTACTCAGCTCCACACATGACTATTTCCTGTTAAACCAAGAGATCATGCCATATCCTAAACTAAGTAAACAACCTGAAGTGCTCTTCCTATCAGTGGTGCTACCTTTCCAATCCAAATCAACATAACCACGTAGGTTAATCTTCTAATTCACATCATACTTGAGCCCATAATCTACTGTACCCTTTAGGTACCTCAATACATGATATACAAATATCAAGTGAATATGTCTTGGATTCATTAGGAACTGGCTGAGGGTATTCACAGCAAAGTATATCTTTGGTCTCGTATTCATCAGATATGTCAATGAGGAAATCATTCGTTGATACATTGTGGCATCAATAAACTCGGATGAAGCATCTCATAGAAGATTCAAGTTTAATTCCATAGGTGTGGCTATCTCCTTATAGTACATCATTCCAACTCTCTTTAGAATATATACTTTATACTTTCCTTATCTAAGGAAAATCTCATCTGCACTCTGCCACACCTCCATGCCTAAGAAGTAGTGCATCATCCCTAGGTATTTCATCTCAAACTCTTTAGCAAGTCTCCTCCTTGCATATTTAATGAGTTCATCTTCGCCTGTCAGGAACAGGTCATCGACATATAACAGGAGCATCAATGGTTTCCTTCCTTCAACCTTGAAGTAAAGGTTTGAATCCACTTTACCCTTGGTAAAGACTAGGCTCATCATGAAGCTATCCATCATGTCATACCATGTCCTTGGTGCATGTTTCAATCCATACAAGGCCTTCTTCAATTTGCACACATGAGTCTGACTATCATGTGTCTCAAATACTAGTGGTTGTTCCACGTATACTTCCTCCTCAACTACACCATTAAAGAATTTTGTCTTGATATCCATTTGGTGTATCTTCCATCTCATAACTGCAGGCAATGCAAGTATGTACCTAATGGAAGTGTACCTTTCCACGGGTGCAAATGTCTCCTCATAGTCTATGCCTTGTTTCTATGAGAATCCTCATGCTACAAATATTTCCTTGTATTTCTCGATGCTTCCATCTACAACATGCTTGATCTTGTAGATCCACTTTGAAGTCATGACATACTTCTTTTCTGATATCAAAACTATCTCCCATAAATCGTTCTTCATGATCGACTGATACTCCTCGATCATGGAATCCTTTCATTCTTTCTTTTCTGCAACCTCTTCATAGGTGGAAGTTTCATTGTCAATGATGTCATGCAACAGGGCCACATAGTTTTTGTAAGGCTTTGGTATTTTCCTTTCTCTATGCATTCCTTCTGGAGCACTATACCTTTCTGCTTCTTGTATGAGCTCCTGTTCCCATGCTGGTTTCCTCTTGTGGGAGTCATTCTCGAGAAGTGTCTCTACCATCTCTTGTGGTTCTTCCATGTCATGATATTCATGGTATTCTGGAATTACTTCTCCGATTTTCATACCTCTGACTGTCGTTTCTTTGGGTTCCTAAACCAAATGAATAGGTAGCATCCTGGATCTAAAGTATGTTGAGTCTTCATCAAAGGTTACATCTTTTTTGATGTTGATCTTCTTGAATCCTGGGAAGTATATTTGATAGGCATTTGATGTATAATTTCATCCTATGAATATACCCTTCCTCATAGAAGGATCGAGCTTGGTTTTCTTCTCCTTTGGGATATGTAAGTACACCAGGAAGCCAAATATTCTAAGATGGCTGAATTCTGGTTTCTCTCTCGAGAAAAATTCTTTTGGATTTTTGTTGTCAAGCACTCAATGAGGAGTACATTTTTGTACATACACAGTTGTTCTTGTTGCTTCCACTCAAAGGTGCATAGGAAGATCCTGGTCATGCAACATTGCTTTCACTGCTTCCATTATGGTTCAGTTCTTTCGTTCCACAACCCCATTCTATTGAGGATTGTATGGAGTTCTCAACTCCCTCTTAATCCCAGACTCTCTACAGATTTCCTGGAATTCTCCCTAGGTGAATTCTCTGCCATTATCTAACTGCAGAGTCTTGATCTTCCTTTTGGTTTGGTTTTCAACAAAGGATTTATATTCCTTGAACTTACTAAATACTTCATTTTCACCTTTCAATAAATATATCCAAGTATTACGTGAGAAATAATATATAAAGGAAACATAGTACACATACCCGCTTAATGAGCTAGAAGACATGGGTCTGTATACATCCAAGTGTACTATCTCCAGTATTCCTTTAGCCTTGCTTTCACTGTTGGGAAATGTCTTCTTTGCATTCTTTCCTTGTGTGCATCCTTTGCGAATGCCTTCATGCTTTTCCTGGATCTCTGGAAGTCTAGAGAATACTTTTCTTGCCATTGGTAGTGCTCTATAGTTCACATGTGCAAGACTTCGGTGCCATAGTTCACTTGGTTCTATTGACTCATGAATCAATTCTTGTTCAGGCTGTTCTTTTAGCTTGTACAAGCCTCCAGCTTCTTCTCCAATCATTGTTTCATCATCTATTGTCTTTCCTTTAGGACACATCATAACTTGGATATCGACAAGAAACTCTCATTCCCTTTGCATCTAGTGCAGAGATGGAGATAATATTTTTCTTCAATCTTGGGACATATAGCACATCTTTCATCTTGAAAGATTTCTAGGAGTCTAGTTTGTATGAAGCTTCTCCACTCCCTTTTATGGGTATTGATAATCATCCCCAAGTTTCACCTTGTGAGGTGACTTGTTCTCAAACATATTGAATAATGATTCTTTGTATCCCGTAATGTGTTTAGATACCCCATTATCCACAATCCAATCATTTCTTCCATGTGAGATAGTCCCAGTAAGTGCTGATATTAGTGCATACTCTTCATCTGAATCATCCTTCTCTCTTTTGATTCTTTTGTTTTCTAGTACATTGTCTTCGATAACATGAGCTTGGTGTCTCTTTTTCTTAATGGGTCAGTCTCTTGCAAATTGTCCCTTTTCATCATAAGTATAGCATCGAACATTGGAAGGATCTCTCTTAATATTCTTTTGTTTCTTGTCCTTGTTATTGTTGTGATGATGGTTCTCCTTATTATCCTTCTTCTTGTATTTCTTCCTGGTGTGAACTATGACAGCTTGATATTCAATTGATCCCATCTTCTCTTCTCTTGTTACGAGTCAAGCTTCTTCTTGTGTGCATTCTTCTTGGAGTCAGATGAAAGAGATCAACTT
Organism: Pseudotsuga menziesii; assembly: GCA_001517045.1. Lineage (NCBI taxonomy): Eukaryota > Viridiplantae > Streptophyta > Pinopsida > Pinales > Pinaceae > Pseudotsuga > Pseudotsuga menziesii. Next base: position 260,256 of record LPNX010685011.1, read on the forward strand.
CCTCCTTGAACATATTCCTTGAATGAATGAGTCCCATGATCTAAGGAGACCATTCAAGGTAGTCATCAAAATTTATCCTTCTCCAAATTTTTCTTCAACTACTTCAAGTTTTTCTTTGATTTGAGTAACCCTTATGAAGTAGGACTATATAATTTCTGAGTTTTGTATCTTCACATTCTTCAACTAGTTCCTCAAAGTCATCTTCTGGTTGATTTTATTTCCTTCGAACATATTTCTCAAAGCATCAAATACTTCCTTCGATGTCTTGGATGATGGCACATGGGGGATGAGGTGATCCTTGATTGAACTTGCAATGGTTCTCTTGGCTTTAACCAAGTTCTTCTTATAAGTATCCTTAGCCTCATCTCCCTGTGGTTCTAGAACTTCTCCATTTATGTATTGATCCAAATCATTTTCTTCAAGGATCGGGGAGATTTCCTACTTCCATGCTCGAATGTTATCAACCCCTCCAAGCTTGTCATCAAGATGAGTATGGAGAGTCATATTTTCAAATGAGAACCTCAAATGGAAATAACAAATATATAGAACTTACCAATTTGAGGTGTCTGAACTAGTTCCAGAGCTGGATGACCCGGGCTTTGTCATAAACTCTAATGTTCCAAACTTGGAGTTTGGGAATTCCGTTTGGACGTAAAGATGTGCCTCATTGAGGCCAGTTTCTTAGTAGGGTCCTTTTCTGAATACTGACATGGGAAACCTCCAAAACTTGATGCCCTAGTTTCCAGACACCACTGTTAGGGTCAAAATTGAAACTTCTTCAAATATGAAATTGCTTCCACCAAAAGATGTGCTCTACTGAGGAAAGTTATCCTAACCCTCTTTTCTTGATGATCTGTGGAGAGAATACCTTGAACTAGGAATCCCTTGTTTCTACTACTGCACAATGTCTTCTTTCAAAGAAGCTCTGATACCATGATAGTTTTTCTTAGATCTTATTAGCTTAGTTAGGATCTTTATATGAAATAATAACAAGTACAACCATATGCAAAAGATAGAACATCTACACAAGACACAGATTTCCACCGAGGAAACCATAACAGAGAAATTATCAATTGAACATGCAAAATCACTCACAAAAGAGACTAAAAATGGAGCTGAACATTAAACTGTATTAAATCAGTGTACAATAGCCAACCCTATAACATAATAGGTTGCTGCATTAAATAATTACATAGGAGATTCGAATTCATGAGGAGGCAATTCGAATCTAGTCAAAAGCAGGCTTACTAAAAATAAGCAAATCCCCCATAGGTGCATAAAGTAGTTTCCAAATCAGTCATGGAGCTCACGAATTGGAAAAAGAACTTAGGCAAGCTAAAGAGTGATGGAATGAAAACTTATACATGCTTTTCAAAGGAGAAAAGAGTGGAGTATGTGTAGGACAAAAAACTAGTCAACCTCACCTAGTCAAGCTTTTCCATTTGCCTTAAAACACTGAAAAAGCAGGGAATAAAGCAGAAAAAACAGAAGGGTGCTTAGGAGGCCAAGAATAAAGTAGATTTGATTCCTTGAGGTTTCCCAAGCGCTACATGAGTCAAATAAGGCAAGTTTGACCACTATGGATAGGTAAATGACAACTTGCACAAGGT
>LPNX010685011.1:261912-475378 GCA_001517045.1 Pseudotsuga menziesii
AATATGACAAAAATAATGAAATTAATGTCTAAGGTAGCTAACTATGGGTTGATTATTATAACACCCCCCCTTAAGCCTGACTTATGAGTAATATATCAGAAAATTATTGGGCCTAGTAACAAGGCTTAGTCACCCTTTTACATATTGCATGTCCATTTAAACAAGGAAAGAGGCAAAAACCACATGGGAAAATCCTCCCTTAAACATGGACTGTTAAACAAAATTTGGAAATATTGTCTTCACTCATGCTTCACAGCATGATCAGCAATCCCCAGCAGTGATTTGAGATTGTTGAAGGTCTTCTCACAAAATGCTTTGGTGAAGATATCAGCTACTTGTTCTGAAGAAGAACAGAAGAGTAGGTGAATGGTGCCATCATGCACAAGCTCTCTGATGTAGTGCATATGGATCTCAATGTGTTTGGTTCTCTGCTTTTGAACTGGATCTCTGCAGATTTGAATGGTACTCTGGTTATCATAGTAGATGGTAGTTGAGTACTCTGATTTGAAGCCACACTCTCCAAGTAAACCCTGCAACCATAAACATTGAGTTGCTGCATTAACAACTCCTCTGTACTCTGCTTCTGTAGATGAGAGTGCAATGGCACTCTGTTTCTTGCTTGACCAGCTGATTAGCCCTTCTGCAAGCATGAACACATATCCTGATGTGGACTTTCTGTCAGTGCTATCACCTGCCCAATCAATGTCAGTAAATCCAATCAAATCAAGATCAAATTTTGCTTTATAGAAAATCCCATGTGTCCTTGTTCCCTGAACAAAGTTAAGGATCCTTTTGGCTACTTTCCAATGGATCTCATGAGGCTGATCCATAGCCACACTTACTGCATAAGAAATATCAGGTCTAGTATGTGTAAGATACAACAAACATCCAATCAATTTCCTATACAGTGTATTGTTTACCATAGGTGAAGAATCAACTTCTTCTAGCTTCACTCCTGAAAGGAAAGGAGTCTTGCTTGGTTTGCAGTCCTTCATTTTGAATTTGTTTAGCAAGTCCAAGGAATATTTGGACTGGTGCACCTTGATTCCAACTTTGGTTTGAGCAATCTCAAGCCCCAAAAATTGGCTTAAGAGCCCCAAATATATCATGGAGAAGGCTTGCTTCATTGCACCCTTCAAGGAAGCAATCTCATCCTTTGAGCTTCCTGTAATGAGGAGGTCATCAAAATATAACACAATGATCATTAATGAATAATTAATTAACTTCAAATATACATTTGGATCTTATTTGCACTGAACAAAATTCAGTGATAGAAAGAAGTTATCAATCTTGGCATACCAAGCCCCGGGGGCTTGCTTTAGCCCATACAATGACTTTCTCAACCTGCACACAAGAGAAGGGTTAGTAGAAAATCCTTGAGGCTGCTGCATATATATCTCTTCAGTGAGATATCCATTCAGAAAGGCACATTTTACATCCATGTGATGTACCTCCCTTTGCTTTGAGGCCGCAATGGCTAAGGCTAGCCTGATGGAGTCCATCTTTGCCACTGGTGCAAAGGTCTCATTGTAATATATGCCATGAACCTGTGAATAGCCCTTGGCTACCAATCTGGCCTTGTACTTTAGAGGTGAACCATCAGCAGAAAATTTGGTCTTGTAGACCCACTTACACTACACTAGCTTCCTCCCTGGGGGAAGATCCACTAGCTCCCATGTGTTGCTCTTCTGGAGTGAGCTGAACTCTTCCTTCATGGCTGCTTTCCATCTTGGATCTCCTGCTACTTCTTCATATGTTTGAGGATCTGATTCCACCATCAAATAGCATTTCTCAGCAAACATAGGATCCTTCATGCACATACCACTCTCAAATTGAGATGTAGTCCTCCTTGGGTCATTGGGATCCCCAGCTAGCTCTCCTGCTACATGTAGTGTCTTGGCTGCCCATTTTGGCCTTGTAGGGATGTTAGGGTCTGCAATAAACTCATCACTATTAGACATATCAGAATCAGCATGTTCAACAAACTCTTCACTTACTTTCATAGGTTCAGGTGGTGAAGAGGTTTCTCCAACTTCCACTGCTGCAAGGGGTTCTTCTTGAAACTGAACACACCTTTCAATGAAGGATTTGTTTGTGCTCAAATTTATCAGCTTGTACCCTTTTGAATCTTCAGAGTACCCAACAAATAGGCACTCTTGGCTTTGGGGCTGCAAAGCCTTTCTCTTTTCTGTTGGAATTCTAGCCCAAGCCCTTGAGCCAAAAATCCTGAAATGGGTCACATCTGGCTTGTGCCCACTCCATGCTTCGAAAGGAGTCATACCATCAAGCTGTTTGTGAGGCACCCTATTCTAGATATAGGCTGCACAGTTGATAGCTTCGGCTCAGTACTTTGGTGGCAAAGTTCTGGCCTCCATCATGCATGTTGCCATCTCCTTCAGTGATCTGTTCTTCCTCTCGGCAACACCATTCTGCTGTGGTGTGTAAGGGATAGAATGCTGCATCTGAATACCTGAATCTACACAATAATTAATAAACTCAGACTTGACATACTCACCACCATTGTTAGATCTGAGGACCTTGAGTTTCCTCCTAGACTGGTTTTCAACCAAAGCCTTAAAGACTTTGAATAGGCCAAAAACTTCAGACTTTTGATTCAGGAAGTAAACCCAGCAATACTTGGAAAATTCATCTATGAAAGTCAATGAATATTTGGCCTGAATCATGGACATATGAGGGAATGGGCCAGCAACATCACTGTGGATCAGCTCGAGGGGTGCAGAGGTTCTCTCATGACTAGCTCTCTCAAATTTATGCTCTGGGTGTTTTCTTAGGATACAACCTTGGCAGACTCCTTTGGAAAATTTTATCTTGGGAAACCCTATGACCATCTCTTTTTCACTAAGATCAGAAAGATACTTGTAATTTAGGTGGCCAAATATTTCATGCCAAAGCTTGGTTTCCTCATTAGCATGAATCAGAAGAGCAGAGGGGTTTGAGTAGGGTAGGAAGTGTGAGAACATGTATATCTTTTGAGCATGATTTGCAACTCCTTTTGTAATGACTTTACCACTTGAGATCTCTGTGATCTCAACTTCATCAGGGGAGAATATGACCTTCTTTGGAGACCCAGTGTGAGTCATCTGGTACACTGATAAGAGGTTGGAGGAAAGACCAGGCACATACAACACATTGGTGAACTGACCATGATCAAGATCAATCCTCCCTTTGCCCAAACTTTCAGTGAGAGAGTCATCTCCCAGTACTATAGGTGGTCCTTTCGACATGTCAAGTGAGGAGAATGCCTCCTTGGTCGAAACCATGTATCTTGAAGCTCCAGAATCAATGATAAAACTGGGTGAGCTTGATGTGCCAACAACCAATGCATGAACTCTCTCTCTGTCATCTGAACTTGATCCTCCTTCTCTCTTCTTTGAGCTGTCTGGAAGGGAGATGCCATTCTTCTCCAGAAGTTGGGTCAGCATGTCTATTTGCTTCTTCATACAAGAGCTTTCAGTGTGATTTCCCTTATTGCAGTTTGCACACTTGCTCATTTCTCCTTTGTTTTTCTTCTTCTGGTAGTTCTTCTTGGAACGTTGTGGCTCCTCCGGAGACTTGTTCTTGTCTCTCTTTTGCTCAGGTGGCTTTTTAGCTTTCTTTTTGCTTTTTGAATCCACCCTCGAATCTCCAGCAACCAGAGCTTGGTCTTTGGATGGTTTGATGGTGCCCATCATCACCAGCTTGTCCTGTTCTTGTGTGAGAGATTCCATGAAATTTGCAAGGCTAGGCATCTTCCAGGTTCGAGCTGTCAACTATGTGGCATAGAAGGTCGAAACAAACACTGAATAGTCAGAGCTAAGCTTCGAGAGAATGGCCAAGACCAGCTGATCGTCCTTCTTTTCGATCCCACATTGTTTTAGCTGCAAAACAAGTGCTTTGAACTTGGAGAAATAGAGTTGCAGTGATTCAAAGCTATTTGGACTCAGGGAGATCAGTTCATTTTTGATTTGATGTGCCCTCATCTCATCTGTCTTTCCAAAAGGATCAGTAAGCTTCTCCCATACTTCATTCGGTGATGTCAATCTATTAAGATGGAAAAGGAGGTCTCTGGAAATACTCAGACACAAGAGACCATAGGCCTCATCCCTCCTGTTGTGCCATTTTATCTTCTCTGCAGCTGCATTGGGCTCTGCTTTTGTTGCCATAGTCACCCTGTAGAGGCCTTTCGCTCTCAACAGTATCTCCATCTCTGCTTTCCATTCAAAGAAGTTGAAGGGAGTCAAGATGATCTTCTGAGATTGATCCATAGCTTAGAAATTGTCTCGACTGTCAGTAGAAGGCTCCCAGTCACTGATGTCGAACCTGCAAAACAATTTTGAAGGAGAGAAATCGATTTACAATGGCTCTGATACCATGTGGAAATTGAACCCAGTGATAGATTAATTTTACTCATAGCAATTATCAATTGAACATGCAAAATCACTCACAAAAGAGACTGAAAATGGAGCTGAACATTAAACTGTATTAACTCAGTGTACAATAGCCAACCCTGTAACATAATAGGTTGCTGCATTAAATAATTACATAGGAGATTCGAATGCATGAGGAGGCAATTCGAATCTAGTCAAAAGCAGGCTTACTAAAAATAAGTAAATCCCCCATAGGTGCATAAAGTAGTTTCCAAATCAGTCATAGAGCTCACGAATTGGCAAAAGCACTTAGGCAAGCTAAAGAGTGATGGAATGACAACTCATACATGCTTTTCAAAGGAGAAAAGAGTGGAGGATGTGTAGGACAAAAAACTAGTCAACTTCACCTAGTCAAGCTTTTCCATTTGCCTTAAAACACTGAAAAAGCAGGGAATAAAGCAGAAAAAACAGAAGGGTGCTTAAGAGGCCAGGAATAAAGTAGATTTGATTCCTTGAGGTTTCCCAAGTGCTACATGAGTCAAATAAGGCAAGTTTGACCACTATGGATAGGTAAATGACAACTTGCACAAGCTGGGACACATAAACTAGGCAAATACGACAAAAATAATGAAATTAATGTCTAAGGTAGCTAACTATGGGTTGATTATTCTAACAATGATAATATACATCAGGATATATTCCAAAGTTACAAATACATCAACAATCTAGAGGTGTGATGAACCATCAAGACCTTATGTTCTAAGGGCAGGACCCGAGCCATTTGGTATAATTACTCTGAGGAGTTTTACATCTCTATTAGCTACTAAGTGAATTTTCTACTCAAAAGGTGACTTTGCAAAAATGATTCTAATCTAAATGCAAATTGTTAATCTAAAATAAGAAACAAACTATTTTTAAGCTAAAAAAAAATTACACAAACTTAGATTTCAAGCATATGAAAATGTAATTTCTAATAACTAAAAAAAGTTTTAAAATCTACATAAACTAAATTAAAAATTTAGAAAAAAGCTATTTAAGTTAGTTAATGAAAACTTATCTTGATCACAAGCAAAACCATTCTAAAACCAATCAAGTTTGCATTTAAAAATGAAACATATTATAATTTGAATGTGTAGATCATATTTTATAAAATACATAAGCTTTTATAAACTCATCAAAGATCAATCATAAGAAATTACAAAATACTTTTTAATTATGAAAAAACCTTGGTTAAATGGATAAAAAAGAAAAACCATAAAAGTGATATTTCAAAGGACCATTATCATAAGAATTTAAATGAAAAACTAAATACACATTTAAAAAATATATGAGTAAAAAAACCATCAAATCATTTCCTAAAACTAAAATGACAAAAAAAACAATGAAGATGAAATGTGATAACTAAACCTCTTTAACATGTCGAGGAGATACCGACAGCCAAAACCTCCAATGACGAGCTACCTTCCAATCGATTCATCTCCCATGAAATAATCCTTAGGAACCATAAGCCTCACGCTCTCGAAGCTTCAATCAGAAAATATATCTTGATCGCAAACTACCCCACATCCACCCCTCTCACTAAATGAAAACAAAAATGCCTTAATCAAATATACCCCACCTGCGTCGCTCTGCGCCATTAAAATGACTTTAATTCTTCCTTCAAATGTTAAAGAGTGAGAGTTTAAGTGTGTAAACTAATTAGGGGCACAAGAGAGTTATATCTTGTTCTTCACTCTCTATCTCTATTTCTAATCAAAACCCTCTTATCCAAAATGTTGTTTGTTTCGACATTTGGTTGGTATTTGTATTATTCATCTTTTGAATGTGAACTAATTAAACTGAGACAAACACGGTGAGAAGACCATCATCAGTTATGTGTAGCATTCAAGATAGAGTTGATGCATTACTATTTTTTTTTATGATAAGTCTAATGATACCATACGAGAATAGATCTATCTAAAAAGGGATCTACCAAACATTGAGAGGGATCAAATCTCTCAAGGTCTTTTTTTATAGCAGAAATATTGAGAAAATGTGTAATTCAATGTTTATGGTTTTAGTTTATTTAATTTATGTTGTTATATATATATATATATATATATGCAACTTTAAATAATTTAAATTTAATTTAAGTCGACATGTTATTTTTAATAATATTTTTTATTTATTTATTTTTATAAGGGACACATGTCAACTCTAGGATGAGCACGAAAGAAGTTACACATCCCTTGCCTATTGGGCTGTAGAATGCACCTCTTCGGTGCAATCATATAATCTGATGAAAACTTTAAATCGTTTTCATTTTTTTGGTGGTCACATTTAGTGGTTGTTTTTTCCTTTTAAAAAAAAATGGTGCTACCAGTAGAATCCACTTTTTGGGTGTTTTTTTGAGATTTTGAATCTTCAAGTAGCTAAAAAGTATCATTTTTTTTTTAAATTTCAAGTGTATTTAAAAACAAATACATATTTAAAATAAAGTTATAATTATGCGTATGGGGTTAGAGCAATTGGTAATGAGTAATTGAGATAAGTTCAATTGTAAGGTTCCTAGTTCAAATCTCTTGTAGGTACCTACTTAAATATATATAATTATATTTTTTATAAAAAAATTATAACAGATATTAAAAGAAATATTAAATTTAAAAAAAAAAAATATAAAAAAACAAAAAAAATAAATTTAAATAAAATATTAAAGAAATAAATTTAAAAAAAATAAAAATAAAACAAATATTAATTTTAAAAATATATATATTAAAAAATGGTGGGGTGGGGGGCACCCCTCCACTCAAGCCCACCCCTCCCCCCCTCGCCCTCGTCCCCTGCCCTCCCCCACCCACTCAGCTCCCCTGCCCCCTCTGCAACCTGGGCGCCAAAGGGGCATCACCCTCGACAGTGACTAGTTCAAACGTGGTGCTACCAAGGGGGACACCCAAGTGGGTGCTTGATGCTAGCACCAAGGCTTGATGCCGACATCGAACCTTGATGTCAACATCGACATCGCCCTCGATGCCCTTGATGCCTCAATGCTAGCATTGACCCTCGACCTTGGCATGAAGTGTCAATGTTGAGCATCTAGCTTCCGCTAGAGTTCTCCCCTTGGCAACAACGAGTTCAAACACACCATTGTTGAGGGGGGAACCTGTTTCATGCCTGAGATGCAGAGGCGGGAGGGGAGGGATGGAGAGGGTTGGGGATGAGACATGACATGACGATAGGGGAGGGGAGCCAACAGAGGGAGGAAGAGAGAGGGTGGATGGCGAAGGGACAAGGGGAAGGGCGGGCCCCAAGCCCCACCTTTTTTTTAATTTTTTTTAATTTTTTTTAATTTTTTAATATTTGTTTTAGTTTTTTTTATTTTCTTTTAAACGTTTTTAATATTTGTTTTATTTTGATTATTTTAATATTTGTTTTACTATTTTTTATATTTGTTTTGTTACGTTGATAGACGTTTTTATTTGAGATTTGGGGTGGACTACGACCTATGCTTTTTCATCTAAGGACGAGGAAGAGACAAGTGTACCATCGAGATTGATTGTATGGTAGTTGTTCAAAACTCAAAATAAACAATTATAAAAAAATGAATATAAAAAATAATTGGTAGCTAGCTGATGAATGGATAACTGGTAGCAATGCATGGATAACTTATAGCTAATGAATGATTAACCAACAGTTCATGGCAGATAACTGAAAGAATGTGAGAAAAAAAAGAAAAAAGAATATAAAAAATAACTGATAGTTGATAAATGGAAAACACCAAGAATGTTGGTAATAACATGTAGCTAGACATAATAAGTCATACTTGAACCCATTTAACTATAAGAATATGAGGAATAAAAAAAAATCCAAACTGTCTTCCATTCCATAACTATTTCTCAACCATTTGATCCCTATTGACGTGATCCAGCCACAAAATATGTCGGCGTGCTAGTATATTACTTGTTCTCAATGAATAGTTGTAATCACTATTGTCTATACCTCAACCATATGTTATCACTTGATTTCTTCTAGTTAAAGAGGTTGTTTCTATTATCACCTTGTAATTTTCCTATGGTTGTGGTAGGAGGTCACAGGGGTAACTATTTCAACCAACCTTTAGACTGTCAGAGAGGGCTCTCTCTTTGTCACACAAACAAATTCACTTATACATATGGATTTAAACAACTTGCATAAGGCTATATTTATGATAGTAACAGGGTATTTGTAGATTTAAAGATGGTAAAATAGATAGACATGAAGAGTCATTAGGAAACGGACTCAAATCTTGAATCAATCAAGGGTATTACAGTGAAAATGAGAGGGGAATTTTTTTTGTATTATGAGGCAAAGTAGGTGTCACAAACAATCAAATATCTTGAAAGGGTGATAGGAGAAAGAGGAAGAAGCACAGTGAAGCAAGATGCACCTATCTGTGGATGAATCTCTTGCACCACCTTTAAAAACAATCACAATAAAGCCAATAACTGATACAAAGCACTTAACAGAGAGTGAATTCTATAACAATCATCATAAACACATCACAAATGCAACATCTGATACAAGGAGCACTTAATGTAATGAATTCCTTATATGCAACTAGAGGGCACTACCAGAAAATCATAGAAATGGACATGAAACAAATAGGAAACACAGACTAAATATAGAACACCATGATGAATCTTAGAAATGTAGAAGAATGTTTCTCATTAACACTTCCAAGAAATTTTACAGAGATGCAAAAACCAAGAGCACAATGCTTTTTGAATGAAAGTTCCAACCCTTTCCTCATCAATTAAGGCTATATTTAGAGTGCTATGGGCTCCCGAGACCAACCTTGAAACAAAGCTGAATTCAGTTACAAAATGGGGGAATTAATCCCAAATCATCATTACAATTCCTAACAAACTTCCTGAGGTGGCAGATTCACCATGATTTACTCCTAAAACAAGAAATATGAAGTAACTGGCATGCTGGATAAAAAATGGCAATATAGCGTTTGGAATGCAGGCTCTCTTTCTTTGATAATGACATTTCAGAAGCTATCTAACGATTTTATTACTCCAGACAAAATATACATCATTGAATTTTCCCCATGCTTCAACTTCACTTTGCACATGCATTGATCCTTTTCCTTCTCACACCTTTAGATGTGCAAAATAAACCACAGCAGTAGATTTCTCCTGCAAGAAATCTCAATTCTTCTATGCTACAACCCCCGTGACATTTCACAATCCTCTGTCTTGCTAACCTTCACGCTCATTTCCATTACGAAATCCATCCTAGACCGTTGATAAGATATTTTCTAGATCTCTGCCATTCAACTGTGTGGGTCATACAAACCTCTCGCAGTGCCCCATCCTCTTAATCTCCACGCATCTCCTCCTCATGAAATACCTTTGAGCCATAGATCAAACCTCCACTGTGATCTGTGCCATCCAAAGTGTTGATGTATTTGTAACTTCAAAATGTATCCACTTGAATATTTTATATATTGTATTTCATTGGTCCCCAATGTTAAGGGATGATTTTAAGGAACCATACTTATTTAAAAGTGTATAAATGTTGGCGAATATTACGAATTATTAAAACGACAACTATAAAATGATTGGCGATATTTTTCAAAAAATATTTTAATTTCCAAGGATTTTATATCGTTTATATAATAATTTGGCGATTTTTAGTGTGAAACAATTTTACCCCATCAAAATTGGGCAAAATAGGGCTTCAAAAAATGCAAAATGGCGAAACTTTTCTGGGAGAAAAAAATGGAAAAATAGTCCACTGGGATAAAATTCACCCCTAAAATTATCCCTGCCGATGTTCCTGTCAGGAGAATCTTTAATGTAATCAAGTCATGTAAAGTCATAGAGGTTAACCCTCCTTTTTGATCGGGGAGAAAAGTCCCCGCAGTTTTGGGGCACTAGGGTTATTAGACTCTCCTAGAGAAGTCGACCCAAGTAAGTAATTGTCAAGTCGAAAACTAGTATAAATAGAGAGTGAGCCTCTCTATTTGAGACACACTCACCCATCTATAACACATAAGTGAGAGAAGAGGAGCTCACACAAGTGAGAGAGAGAACAATTGTTGGAGATCATATTTCTATCTTTGGGTTTTACTGCTGCCATTGGTGCTCATTCTATCTCTAAGGAAGTTGCGGGTTTTTCTCCTTTATGGTTTTCCTGAGGAAAATCTTTGTGTCTATTGTCTCTTGTGATTGATTTTTGTGCATGTTATTCTCTCAGATAAGATCCTAAGATCATATTGCTTAAATGATAAAAAATCTAACATGGTATCAGAGCTAACCTTAGAAGAAGACACTATGCATATGTAGAAGCTAGGGCTTCTTACTTTTTGGGTCTCTCTCCACAATCCATCAACAAAAGGAGGCTAGGCTGACTCTCCATTGAAGGGTGCATCTTTCTATTGAAACAGAATCTGATTCTGGGCATTTTTAGTTTTTGACCTACCACTACATCGAGAAATTAGGGCTTTTCATAGAAGTGGAATTTTTTAGTGAGCCCATCATAGGTTTACTCTCCTCCTCAAAATAGAAGTTTAGAGATCAAGATCAAAGTTTTTGGTTGGGTAGAACTCCGAAAAGTAAAACCATAATTTTCCCTTGAACCTGAAAACGAGCACTGTAGAAGATCAGCTCCAGATCCAGTTTCAGCTTTTCAAATTGGTAAGATGTAATATTTTTGTATTTCCATTTGAGGTTCTCAGTTAAGATGTCTCATCACACCAAGATTTATGAAAAGCTTGAGGTAGCTGATAAATTCTGAGCATGGAAGTATAGGATCTCACTAGTTCTTGAAGAAAATGAATTGGATTCTTACATCAATGGAGAGCTTCGAGTTCCAGAGGGAGATGAGACTAAGGCCTTACACAAGAAGAACTTGGTTAAGGCCAAGAGGATTATTGCTAATTCAATCAAGGATCACCTCATACCACAAGTGTCCTCCCTAAAGATACCTAAAGAGATTGATTCCCTGACCAAGATATTTGAAGGGAAGAACATAAATCAAAAGATTACTTTGAGAAATCAATTGAAGAATGTGAAGATCCAGAATGTGGAGACCATAAATAATAATAATAAAAAACAAATATAAAAAAATAAAAAAAATTAAATTTAAATAAAATATTAAAGAAATTAATTTAAAAAAAATAAAAATAAAACAAATATTAATTTTAAAAATATATATATTAAAAAATGGTGGGGTGGGGGGCACCTCTCCACTCAAGCCCACTCCTTCCCCCCCTCGCCCTCGTCCCCTGCCCTCCCCCACCCACTCGGCTCCCCTGCCCCCTTTGCAACCTGGGCACCGAAGGGGCACCACTCTCGACAATGACTAGTTCGAACTTGGTGCTACCAAGGGGGACACCCAAGTGGGTGCTCGATGCCAGCACCAAGGATTGATGCTGACATCGAACCTTGATGTCAACATCAACATCGCCCTCGATGCCCTTGATGCCTCAATGCTAGCATTGACCCTCGATCTTGGCATGAAGCCTCAATGTTGAGCATCTAGATTCCACTAGAGTTCTCCCCTTGGCAGCAGTGGATTCAAACACACCATTGTTGAGGGGGGAACCTGTTTCATGCCCGAGATGCAGAGGCGAGAGGGGAGGGACGGAGAGGGTTGGAGACGAGACATGACATGACGACAGGGGAGGGGAGCCAACATAAGGAGGGAGAGAGAGGGTGGAGGGCGAAGGGACGAGGGGAAGGGCAGGCCCCCAACGAAGGGACGAGGGGAAGGGTGGCCCCCCAGCCCCACATTTTTTATATTTTTTTATTTTTTTAATATTTGATTTAGTTTTTTTTATTTTCTTTTAAACTTTTTTAATATTTGTTTTATTTTGATTATTTTAATATTTTTTTTACTATTTTTTATATTTGTTTTGTTACGTTGATAGACATTTTTATTTGAGATTTTGGGTGGACTACAGCCTATGCTTTTCATCTAAGGACGAGGAAGAGACAAGTGTACTGTCGAGATTGATTCTATGGTAGTTGTTCAAAACTCCAAATAAACAATTATAAAAAAAGGAATATAAAAAATAATTGGTAGCAATGCATGGATAACTTATAGCTGATGAATGATTAACCAACAACTCATGGCAGATAACTGAAAGAATGTGAGATAAAAAAAAAATATATATAAAAAATAACTGATAGTTGATAAATGGATAGCACCAAGAATGTTGGTAATAACATGTAGCTAGACATAATAACTCATACTTTAACCCTTTTAACTACAAGAATATGAGGAATAAAAAATCCCAAACTGTCTTCCATTCCATAACTATTTCTCAACCATTTGATCCCTATTGACGTGATCCAGCCACAAAATATGTGGGCGTGCTAGTATATTACTTGTTCTCAATGAATAGTTGTAATCACTATTGTCTATACCTCAACCATATGTTATCACTTGATTTCTTCTAGTTAAAGAGGTTGTTTCTGTTATCACCCTGTAATTTTCCTATGGTTGTGGTAGGAGGTCACAGGGGTAACTATTTCAACCAACCTTTAGATTGTATTCTAGCGAATATAGTCAAAGAGGGCTCTCTCTTTGTCACACAAAAAAATTCACTTATACATATGGCTTTAAACAACTTGCAGAAGGCTATATTTATGATAGTAATAGGGTATTTGCAGATTTAAAGATGGTAAAATAGATAGACATGAAGAGTAATTAGGAAATGGAGTCAAATATTGAATCAATCAAGGGTATTATAGTGAAAATGAGAGGGGAACTTTTTTTGTATTTTGAGGCAAAGTAGGTGTCACAAACAATCAAATATCTTGAAAGGGTGATAGGAGAAAGAGGAAGAAGCACAGTGAAGCAAGATGCACCTATCTGTGGATGAATCTCTTGCACCACCTTTAGAAACAACAACAATAAGGCCAATAATTGATACAAAGCACTTAACAGAGAGTGAATTCTATAACAATCATCATAAACACATCACAAATGCAACATCTGATACAAGGAGCACTTAATGTAACAAATTCCTTATATGCAACAGAGGGCATTAGCAGAAAATCACAGAAATGGACATGAAACAAATAGGAAACACGCACTAAATATAGAACACCATGATGAATCTCAAAAACGTAGACGAATGATTCTCATTAACACTTCCAAGAAAGTTTACAGAGATACAAAAACCAAGAATACAATGCTTTTTGAATGAAAGTTTCGACCCTTTCCTCATCAATTGAGGCTATATTTATAGTGCTATGGGCTCCTGAGACCAACCTCGAAACAAAGCTGAATTCAATTACAAAATGGGGGAATTAATCCCAAATCATCATTACAATTGCTAACAAACTTCTTAAGGTGGAATATTCACCATGATTTACTCCTAAAATAAGAAATATGAAGTAATAGATAAAAAATGGCAATGCACCGTCTGGAACACAGGCCCTCTTGCTTTGATAGTGACGTTTCAGAACCTATCTAATGGTTTTATTCCTCCAGAAAAAATCTACATGATTGAATTTTCCCCATGCTTCAACTTCAGTTTGCACCTGCACTGATCCTTGTCCTCCTCGCACCTTTGGATGTGCAAAATAAACCATAGCCATAGATTTCTCCTACAAGAAATCTCAACTGTTCTATGCTACAGCCCACCGCGCGATTTCATGATCCTCTATCTTGCTAACCTTCACGCTCATTTCCATCGCGAAATCCATCCTAGACCGTTGATAAGATATTTTCTAGATCTCTACTGTTCAACTGTGCGGGTCATACAAACATCTTGCAACTCCCCATCCTCTTAATCTCCACGCATCTCCTCCTCATGAAATACCTTTGAGTCATAGATCAAACCTCTGCTGTGATCTGTGTCGTCCAAAGTGTTGATGTATTTGTAACTTTGGAATGTATTCACTTGTCTATTTTATATATTGTATTTCATTGGTCCTCGATGTTTTTATCGGGAGAATCATTAATGTAATAAAGTTAAGTAAAGTCATAGAGGTTAACCCTCCTTGTTGATCGGGGGGCAAAGTCCCCACAATTGTGGGGCACTAGGGTTATTAGACTCTCCTAGAGAAGTCAGCCCAGGTAAGTAATTGTCAAGTCGAAAACTAGTATAAATAGAGAGTGAGCCCCTCTATTTGAGACACACACTCACCCATCTATAACACAAGTGAGAGAGAGAACAGTTGTTGGAGATCATCTTTCTGTCTTTGGGTTTTACTGCTGCCATTGGTGCTCATTCTATCTCTGAGGAAGTTGTGAGTTTTTCTCCTTTATGGTTTTCCCGAGGAAAATATTTGTGTCTATTACCTCTTGTTATTGATTGTTGTGCATGCTATTCTCTTAGATAAGATCCTAGGATCATATTGCTTAAATGATAAAAAATATAACATGGTATCAGAGCTAACTTGAGAAGAAGACACTATGCAGATGCATAAGCTAGGGCTTCTTACTTTTTGGGTCTCACTCCACAATCCATCAACAAAAGGAGGATAGGAGGACTCTCCATTGAATGATGCATCTTTCGGTTGAAGCAGAATATGATTCTGAGCATTTTCAATTTTTGACGTACCACTACATCAAGAAATTAGGGATTTTCACAAAAGTGGAATTTTTGAGTGATCCTAGCATAGGTTTACTCTCCTCCTCAAAATAGAAGTTTAGAGATCAAGATCAAATTTTTTGGTTGGGTATAACTCCAGGAAAGTAAAACCATAATTTCCCCCTGAACCAAAAAATGAGCACTGCAGAAGATCAGCTCCAGATCCAGTTTCAGCTTTTCAAATTGGTAAGATCTAAATCTTTTTGTATTTTGATTTGAGGTTCTCATTTTAGATGTCTCATCCCACCAAGATTGATGAAAAGCATGAGGGGGATGATAACTTCCGGGCATGGAAGTATAGGATCTCACTAATTCTTGAAGAAAATGAATTGGATTCTTACATCAGTGGAGAGCTTCCAGTTCCAGAGGGAGGTGAGGCTAAGGCCTTACACAAGAAGAACTTGGTCAAGCCCAAGAGGGTTATTGCTGATTCAATCAAGGATCACCTCATACCACAAGTGTCCTCCCTAAAGATACATAAAGAGATGTTTGATTCCCTAACCAAGCTATTTGAAGGGAAGAACATAAATCAGAAGATGACTTTGAGAAATCAATTGAAGAATGTGAAGATACAGAATGCGGAGACCATACAGTCATACTTTACAAGGGTCTCCTAGAACAAAGAACAACTTGAAGCAGTAGATGAAGAAGTAGAGAATGAAAAAATTGTGATTACCACCTTGAATGATATCCCTAGGTCATGGGACTCTTTCATTCAAGGGATTTGTGCTAGAAGAAAGCTAGTCACCTTCATTAGACTGTGGGAGGAATGTTCACAAGAAGAAGCTTGAATAGTAGCTCGAGAAGAAAATATGGGAAGTGAAGATCAAGCTCTGATAGTACACTCCAAGAAAAGTAGAATTGTCTATCATCATCACAAAGGTAAGCACTCTCACAAAAAAGATAACCCTAGACGATCAAGCAAAGATATATCTAGATTCAAATGCTATACATGTGATGAGAAAGGACACTTTTCGAGAGATTGTCCTAAAAATAAGAATAGCTCTCAAAAGAAGAAGAACTACAAAACAAGACATCATGCTCACACTGTAGAGGATGATGAACCTTCTAGAAAGAGAATCAAACAAGAAAGCGATGAAGAATATGTGTTGATTTCTTCCCTCACGGGAACTGTCACACATGGAAGCAATGATTGGCTTATAGATAGTGGGGCTTCTAAACACATGACAGGATTCATGGAATATTTTGTGAAACTATCCGAACATGAATCACCCCACAAAGTAAAACTTGGAGATGACTACCAGTATCCAATAAAGGGTAGTGGTGAATCCTCCTATAAGATAGACTCTGGAAAGTCCATGAAGATGAAGGATTGTACCAGGACTAAAGAAGAATGTCCTCTCCATATCTTCATTGGATGAAAAAGGCATAAGGGTTTCATTTGTAGATGGCCAAGTCCTTATGTGGCCAAAGGTAAAGACTATAGATGATGCAATAGTTATTGGAGAGAAAGAGGGAGGATTATACAAGCTAAAGGGCCAACCACAACAAGCCTTGGTCCATGAATCAGTAGAGCCAAATGAACTTTGGCATAGAAGGCTTGGACATGTGTACTATAGGGCACTACCACTTGCAAACAAAGCTGTTGAAGGTCTTCTAGAAATATAGAAAAAAAATGAAGGTGTTTGCAAAGGATGTGCGAAAGGAAAGAACACAAAGAAGAAATTTCCAAGTAGCGAGAGCAATGTAAAAGGAATCTTGGAAATCATCCACTCCGTTGTATGCGGTCTGATGTCATCTAGTTCATTGAGTGGGTATGTATATTATGTTTCTTTCATTGATGATTTTTCTAGGAAGACATGGATATGCTTCTTGAAAAAAAAATATGAAGTATTCAGCAAATTCAAAGAATTATGCAGAGATTCAGGGATTAAGAGGGATTTGACTAGTCCATATAATCCATAACATAATGGGGTTGCAGAAAGGAATAATAGAACGATTATGGAAGCCGCAAGGGAAGTGCATCATGATCAAGATCTTCCCATGCATCTATTGGAAAAAGCTACTAGGACAACTGTGTATGTATAGAATCGTACTCCGCATAGAGTACTTGAGAACAAGACACATGAAGAAGTCTTCTCCAGCAAGAAACCATAATTCAGTCATCTCAGAATATTTGGCTGTCCAGTGTACATATACATTCCAAAAGAAAATAGGACAAAGTTATATCCTTCAAGAAAGAAGGGTATATTTGTGGGATATAGTGAAAGCTCGAAGGCTTACAGAATTTAATTCGCAGAATTCAAGAAGATCAACATCAGTAGAGACATAACATTTGACAAAGATTCAACTTACAACAAATCTATAAAGAGACATGTTTAAGACCCTGAAGAAGCAGAAGCACCCAAGATTCAAGATACAACTATGAATGATGCAACTCAAGATGAAGATCGAGAAATAGAAGAACCCTAGGAACCTGTAGATCCACCCTAGGAGAAATATCCTCACAAGAGGAAACCTGCATGGGTACAAGAGGTTATCCAAGGTGCAGAAAGATATGGGGCTTTAGAAGAAATGCACAGAGAAAGGAAGAGAACTAGGTCCTACTCTGGATATGTAGCCTTATTATGTGACATCATTGATAAAGAACCTTCCAACTATGAAGAAGTGGTAGAGAAGAAAGAATGGAAGGATGCTATGATTGAGGAGTACTACTAAATCATGAAGAATCATGTCTGGTATGTTGTCCCAAGACCAGAGGGTAAGTCTGTTGTGAATTCCAAGTGGATCTACAATATCAAGCATGCTGTAGATGGAATCAAAGAGAAATATAAAGCAAGATTTGTGGCTTGTGGCTTCTCCCAGAAAGAAGGAATAAATTATGAAGAAAATTTTGCACCTATAGCTAGATACACTTCCATCAAATCAGTACTTTCTCTGGCTGCAGTAATGAAATGGAAGATACACCAGATGGATGTCAAGACTGCTTTCTTGAATGGTGTAGTGGAAGAGGAAGTGTATGTGGAGCATCCACTCAGTTTTGAGACACATGACAGGGAAACTCATGTGTGTAAATTGAAGAAACCCCTGTATGGTTTGAAACAGGCACCCAGGACATGGTATGGTAGAATTTAAAGATTCCTGACTGGATTAGGATTTACCAAGATTAAAGCGGATTGCAAACTTTATTATAAGGTTGAGGAAGGGAACCCTGTGATACTCCTATTGTATGTATATGAATTTTTTGTAATAGGTGAGGATGGGTTGATTGTTGATATGAAGATGAAGCTTGCCGCTAAGTTTGAGATGAAGGACTTGGGTATGATGCACCACTTTTTAAGGATGGAGTTGTGGCAGAATACAAATGGAATCTCCTTAGGAAAAGGGAAGTATGCAGTAGAGATCCTGAAGAGGTTCGAGATGATAGGCTGCAAGGCCATGACCACACCTATGGAATCGAACCTGGATCTATTGATTGATGCTTCATCAGATTCGGTTGATGCTATGATGTATCGTCAGATGATTGGGTCCTTGATGTACCTGACAAATATGAGACCAGATATTTGCTTTGCTATGAACACATTGAGCTAGTTCCTGATAGATAGGGGAAGTGATGAGTTTTGGTGAAAACCCACCAAGAAATCCTCATTGATAAGGGTTCCCACTTTTTCGATGCCCAACCATCATAATCTCCCTAAGCACCATCCCAGATAGGTTTTACCCTTCCCAGCAACACCTGTAGAGCAGATGAAGTCTCACCGGAGATGTTCGAGGGAGATTTTTTGGAACCAAGTTTCTGGCAGTAAGGGGGAGGATTGGGGCATCACATATTTATCAACATAACTATCAGATCTAGCAGAACCATTTATCAGATATCGCAGTATTCATCACATATCTATCTTTTCTATCATATATCTAACATATCACATCATTCAACTATTCATCGCAGCAATATGGCATTCATCATTCATAAAACAAAAAAGACAGGAAAAGACATCGGAACAGTATTACATTCCTCCTAAAACAGAGCCATCGCATCAAAAAAGATAGGAAAAGGCATCGCTGTATATGCAAGAGGAACAAGGAAAACAGTGATTGAGCTCAATATTCATCGTATCATATTACTTTCACCGCAACGGATCCAAAACAATAGTCTTCTTTCTCCATAGGAAGAGAAAGAACCTATCTAATGGTTTTATTCCTCCTTTCAAAATCTACATCATTGAATTTTCCCGATGTTTCAACTTAACTTTGCACCTGCACTGATCCTTTTCCTCCTCACACCTTTGGATGTGCAAAATAGACCACAGCCATAGATTTCTCCTACAAGAAATCTCAACTTCTCTATGCTACAGCCCCCCCACGCAATTTTGCGATCCTTTGTCTTGCTAACCTTCACACTCATTTCCATCGCGAAATCCATCCTAGACCATTGATAAGATATTTTCTAGATCTCCGTCGTTCAATTGTGCTGGTCAAACAAAAATCTCATAGTGCCCCATCCTCTTAATCACCACGCATCTCCTCCTCGCGAAATACATTTGAGCTGTAGATCAAACATCCACTGTGATCTGTGTCTTCCAAAGTGTTGATGTATTTGTAACTTCGGAATGTATTCACTTGTATATTTTATATATTGTATTTCAATGGTCCCCGATGTTCCTATCGGGATAATCATTAATGTAATTAATTCATGTAAAGTCATAGAGTTTAAACCTCCTTGTTGATCGGGGGGAAAAGTCCCCACAGTTGTGGGGCACTATGGTTATCAGACTCTCCTAGAGAAGTCGGCCCAGGTAAGTAATTGTCAAGTAGAAAACTAGTATAAATAGAGAGTAAGCCTCTCTATTTGAGACACACACTCACCCATCTATAACACATAAGTGAGAGAAGAGGAGCTCACACAAGTGAGAGAGACAACAATTGTTGGAGATCATCTTTCTGTCTTTGGGTTTTACTGCTGCCATTGGTGCTCATTCTATATCTGCGGGTTTTTCTCCTTTATGTTTTTCTTGAGGAAAATATTTGTGTCTATTGTCTCTTGTGATTGATTGTTGTGAATGTTATTCTCTTAGATAATATCCTAATATCATATTTCTTAAATGATAGAAAATCTAACATGGTATCAGAGCTAACCTGAGAAGAATACATTATGCAGATGCAGAAGCTAGGGCTTCTTAATTTTTGGGTCTCTCTCCACAATCCATCAACAAAAGAGGCTAGGCCGAATCTCCATTGAAGGGCACATCTTTTTGTTGAAGCAGAATTTGATTCTGAGCATTTTCAGTTTTTGACCTACCACTACATCGGGAAATTAGGGCTTTTCACAGAAGTGGAATTTTTGAGTGAGCCCAACATAGGTTTAATCTCCTCCTCAAAATAGAAGTTTAGAGATCAATATCAAAGTTTTTGGTTGGGTATAAATTTGGGAAAGTAAAACCATAATTTTCCCCTAAACCAGAAAATGAGCACTGCAGAAGATTAGCTCCAGCTCCAGTTTCAACTTTTCAAATTGGTAAGATCTAAATCTTTTTGTATTTCCATTTGAGGTTCTCAGTTAAGATGTCTCATCACACCAAGCTTGATAAAAATCTTGAGGGAGATGATAAATTCCGAGCATGGAAGTATAGGATCTCACTAGTTCTTGAATAAAATGAATTGGATTCCCACATCAGTGGAGAGCTTCCAGTTCCAAAGGGAGATGAGGCTAAGGCCTTACACAAGAAGAACTTGGTCAAGGCCAAGAGGATTATTGTTGATTCAATCAAGGATCACCTCATACCACAAGTGTCCTCCCTAAAGATACCTAAAGAGATGTTTGATGCCCTAAGCAAGCTATTTGAAGGGAAGAACATAAATCAGAAGATGACTTTGAGAAATCAATTGAAGAATGTGAATATCCAGAATGCAGAGACCATATAGTAATACTTTACAAGGGTCTCCTAGATCAAAGAACAACTTGAAGCAGTAGATGAAGAAGTAGAGAATGCATAAATTGTGATGACCACCTTGAATGGTCTCCCTAAGTCATTGGACTCTTTCATTCAAGGGATTTGTGCTAGAAGAAAGCTAGTCACCTTCATTATACCGTGGGAGGAATGTTCACAAGAATAATCTCGAATAATAGCCCAAGAAGAAAAGATAGGAAGTGAAGATCAATCTCTAACAGTACACTCCAATAAAATTAGAATGGACTATCATCATCACAAAGGTAAGCACTCTCACAAAAAAGATAACCGTAGAAGATCAAGCAAAGATATATCTAGATTTAGATGCTATACATGTGATGATAAATGACACTTTTCTAGAGATTGTCCTAAAAATAAGAATGGCTCTCAAAAGATGAAGAACTACAAAACAAGACATCATGCTCACACTACAGAGGATGATGAACCTTCTAGAAAGAGAATCAAACAAGAAAGTGATGAATAATATGTTTTGATTTCTTCCCTCACGGGAACTGTCACACATGGAAGAAATGATTGGCTTATAAATAGTGGGGCTTCCAAACACTTGACAGGATTCATGGAATCTTTTGTGAAACTATCCGAACATGAATCACCCCACAAAGGAAAACTTAGAGATGACTACTAGTATCCAATAAAAGGTAGTGGTGAATCCTCCTATAAGCTAGACTTTGGAAAGTCCATGAAGATGAAGGATGTCTTGTTTGTACCAGGACTAAAGAAGAATCTCCTCTCCATATCTACATTGGATGCAAAAGGCATAAGGGTTTCATTTGTAGATGGCCAAGTCCTTATGTGTCCAAAGGGAAAGACTATAGATGATGCAATAGTGATTGGAGAGAAAGAGGGAGGCTTATATAAGCTAAAGGGCCAACTAGAACAAGCCTTGGTCCATGAATCAGTAGAGCCAAATGAACTTTGGCATAGAATGCTTGCACATGTGCAGTATAGGGCACTACCACTTGCAAGAAAAGCTATTGAAGGTCTTCCAGAAATACAAAAAAAAATGAAGGTGTTTGCAAAGGATGTGCGAAAGGAAAGAACACAAAGAAGAATTTTCCAAGTAGCGAGAGCAAGGTAAAAAGAATCTTGGAAATCATCCACTCCACTGTATGCGGTCTGATGTCATCTAGTTCATTGAGTGGGTATGTATACTATTTTTCTTTCATTGATGATTTTTATAGGAAGACATGGATATGCTTCTTGAAAAACAAATATGAAGTATTCAGCAAGTTCAAAGAATTCAAAGACTTGATCGAGAACCACACATAAAATAAAATCAAGAACTTTCGATCAGACACTGGCAGAGAATTCACATCAAATGAATTCAAAGAATTATGCAGAGATTAAGGGATTAAGAGGGAGTTGACTACTCCATATAATCCACAACAGAATGGGGTTGCAGAATGGAAGAATGGAACGATTATGGAAGCCGAAAGGGAAATGCTTCATGATCAAGATATTCCCATGCATCTATGGGAAGAAGCTACTAGGACAACTGTGTATGTATAGAACCATACTCTACATAGAGTACTTGAAAACAAGACACCTGAAGAGGTCTTCTCCAGCAAGAAACCATAATTCAATCGTCTTAGAATATTTGGTTGTCCAGTGTACATAGACATTCCAAAAGAAAATAGGACAAAGTTAGATCCTTCAAGAAATAAGGGTATATTTGTGGGATATAGTGAAAGCTCAAAGGCTTACAGAATATACTTCCCAGGATTCAAGAAGATCAACATTAGCAGAGACGTAACATTTGACAAAGATTCAACTTACAACAAATCTAGAAAGAGACCTATTTAAGACCCTGAAGAAGCAGAAGAACCCAAGATTCAAGATACAATTATGAATGATGCAACTGAAGATGAAGATCGAGAAACAAAAGAACCCCAAAAACCTATAGATCCACCCAAGGAGAAAAATGCTCACGAGGAAACCTGCATGGGTACGAGAGGCTATCCAAGGTGCAAAAAGATATGGGGCTCTAGAAGAAATGCACATCGAAAGGAAGAGAACTAGGTCCTACTCTGGATATGTAGCCTTATTATGTGAGATTACTGATAAAGAACCTTCCAACTATGAAGAAGCGGTAGAGAAGAAAGAATGGAAGGATGCTATGATCGAGGAGTACTATTAGATCATGAAGAATCATGTCTGGTATGTTGTCCCAAGACTAGAGGGGAAGTCTGTTGTGACTTCCAAGTGGATCTACAATATCAAGCATGTTGCAGATGGCATCAAAGAGAAATATAAAGCAAGATTTGTGGCTCATGGCTTCTCCCAGAAAGAAGGAATAGATTATGGAAGAAACTTTTGCACCTATAGCCAGATACACTTCCATTAGATTAGTGCTTGCTCTGGCTGCAATAATGAAATGGAAGATACACCAAATGGATGTAAAGACTGCTTTCTTGAATGATGTAGTGGAAGAGGAAGTGTATGTGGATCAGCCACTCAGTTTTGAGACACATGACAGGGAAACTCATGTGTGTAAATTGAAGAAAGCCCTGTACGGTTTGAAACAGGCACCCTGGACATGGTATGGTAGAATTGACAGCTTCCTGACTGGATTAGGCTTTACCAAGAGTAAAGCGGATTGCAACCTTTATTATAAGGTTGAGGAAGCGAACCGTGTGATACTCCAACTATATGTATATGACTTGTTTGTAACAAGTGAGGATGTGTTGATTGTTGATATGAAGAGGAAGCTTGCTGCTGAGTTTGAGACGAAGGACTTTGGTATGATGCACTACTTTCTAAGGATGGAGGTGTGTTATATTTTTAACATTAACCTAGCATGACATTAGAATCTTTAAATGAGAGAACAACAAGCACGACAATCAAACACAAGAGACAATGAACACAGTGTTTTTCTTTGGGGAAACCACAAATGGAGAAAACCCCACAACTTCCTTAGAGATAGAATTAACATGAAAGTGAAACCCAAAAATAGTAAGATGATCTCTCGACAGCAGTAACCTCTTTCTTCCTTGTCCCAGTTTCTTTCTCTTCCTCAGCTATGCACTACAACTGTGTGTGAGTGAGTGTGTGTTAAATAGAGAGGCTAGTTCTCTATTTATACTAATTCCCGACTTGACTAAACCCAAATAGGGCCAACTTCAATAGGTGAGTCTAATAACCCTAGTGCCCTGGAATTGCGAGGACTTTAACCCTTAGATAATAGAAGAGTTAACCACCTTGACTTGACATGACTTGTTTACATTATAGAAACTTCCCAATAGGAACAACTGGGCATGACATGACTCAAGCACATTACAAATAAATCTCGGAATAAACATCAGGTTACAATAAATAAGAAATACAATTGAATAAATTCTGAAGTTACAATTACATCAACACTTCCTCTTACTATAGGAAGGTATTCTCTCGACACAATTTATCAGCACAAGTCTTCTTCTCTGTATCATCTGGATCATCATCGAGTCTTTGTCATATTCACCTTTAAGTCATCTCTATCTTCAAGTCACCTTCATCTTCAAGTCACCTTCATCTTCAAGTCATCTTCACCTGGATCAAGATCATCACTCGATATGGATCATCAGCACTGGATCTAGATCATCCCTCGATCTTGATCATATCTGGAGCATCATCTCTGGATTTGGATCATCTCTGCTGGATCATCAACACTAAATATTCATGGGTGCCATGTCATGATTCTTCTCATCACATGAAGTTCTACAGAGCCAACCCTTTTTCATGCTGGTTGTAGGCCTACCCTCCATGTAGGTCTTGTCCATCACTTATATCTGACCCTAAGTTAGAATGGCCTGCCCAACACTTACATTTGATCATGTAGGAACCAATTCTATAATCATATCAAAAAGGCATGCCTAGAACTCATATCTAACCATGTGGTAACATAGCCCACAACCCTGTCAGAAAGGCCCAGCACTCACATCCGTCAACCAATGCCAGAATGGCTCATCACTTACACTAGGCCATGCAAGGAACCAATCCTCCATGTTGAAAGGATCTACACTTAAATATGGCAACCAATTTCAGAAAGGCTCAACACTTATATTCGACACATGCGAGGAACCAATCCAACATGCATGTTCGAAAAGGCTCTGCACTTACATTCGACACATGCAAGGAACCAATCCAACATGCATGTTTGAAAGGGAGTGCACTCACATTTGATCATGTAGGAACCAATCCTATAGTCATATCAGAATGGCCCCTAGTCCCAGACTGAGCTACCTGGTAACTGACCAGGCGCCTCCATTCCGAGAATGGCATTCAGTGCTTACTTCTGATCATGTAGGAACCAATCCTACAGTCACATTAGAATGGATCAGCACTCACATTTGACATGGAACGAACCAATCCTCTCACCATGACAGAATGGCTCAGCCCTTACATCTGACCATGGAAGGAACCAATCCTCTCATGTTAGAATGGCTTTGGGTTTCATCATTTCCCTTTGGAGGAAACCTTGATCTCGAGAACACCAAGCTTCTCCCTGAAGTACTCGAACTTCACCCTAGACAATGGGTTCGTCAACACATCAGCTATCTGTTCCTTTGTCGCAACATACTGGATCTTCACTGCTCCCCTCTGCACCATATCCCTGATATAGTGATACTTGATCTCGATATGCTTCCACTTGTCATGGAACACTGGATTCTATGACAACTTCACACAACTATGGTTGTCACAATGTATACAAGTAGAATCCATTTGGAGATCAAATAAATCAGACAGTAGCTTCCGCAGCCATATTGCCTCACAACTAGCTGAACAAGCTACAACATACTTTGATTTAGCTGTACTCAGTGCCACATAGGATTGCTTCTTGCTAAACCAAGAGATCACACCTGATCCCATACTGAACGAACACCTTGAAGTGCTCTTCCTATCAATGGCACTGCTTTCCCAATCTGAATCAACATAACCCTCCAGGTTAATCTTCTGATTCGCCTCGTACTTGAGCCCATAATCAATTGTACCTATCAGGAACCTCAGAATATGATTTGCAACAATCAAGTGAACATGTCTCAAATCTGTCAAGAACTGTCTCAAGGTGTTCATAGCAAAGCAAATGTCTGGTCTCGTGTTCATCACATACATCAAGGACCCAATCATCTGACGATACATCATAGCATCAACCATCTCTGATGAAGCATCACTCAATAGCTTCAGGTTCGATTCCATAGGTGTGGTCATGGCCTTGCAGTCCATCATCCTAAATCTCTTCAGGATCCCTACTACATACTTCCCTTGTTTGAGGGAGATTCCATCCACATTCTTCCACACCTCCATACCTAGGAAATAATGCATCATACCCAAGTCCTTCATTTCGAACTCTGCAGCAATATTTCTCTTCGTATCAACAATCAAATCATCCATACCTGTTACAAATAGATCATCTACATACAGTAAGAGAAACACTAGGTTGCCATCTTCAACCTTGTAGTAAAGGTTGGAATCTGCTTTACTCTTGGTAAAGCCCAAACTAGATAGAAAGCTATAAATTCTGCCGTACCATGTCCAGGATGCTTGTTTCAAACCATACGGGGCTTTCTTCAATCTAAACACATGAGACTCTTTGTCATGTGTCTCAAAACCGAGTGGCTGTTCTACATACATGTCCTCCTCCACTACACCATTCAAGAAGGTAGTCTTGACATCCATTTGGTGTATCTTCCATTTTATTACTATAGCCAAAGCAAGTACCGATCTGATGGAAGTGTATCTGGCTACAGGTGCAAAGGTTTCTTCATAATCTATTCCTTCCTTCTATGAGAATCCACGAGCCACAAATCTTGCCTTATATTTCTCTATGCTACCATCTGCAGCATGCTTGATCTTGTAGATCCATTTGGAAGTTACAACTGACTTCCCTTCTGGTCTTGGGTCAACATCCCAAACATCATTCTTCATGATCAATTGGTATTCTTCAATCATAGCATCCTTCCATTCTTTCCTTTCTATCACTTCTTCATAGTTGGAAGGTTCTTTATTGATAACATCATATAGTAAGGTTACGTATCCGGAGCAGGATCTGGTTCTCTTTCTTTCTCTATGATTCTCCTATGGAGCCCCATATCTTTCCACACCTTGGATAATTTCTTGTACCCAAGTAGGTTTCCTCTTGTGAGAATTGTTCTCCTAAGGTGGATCTACAGGTCTTTGTGGTTCTTCAAATTCTTGATCTTCTTATTGAATTTCTTCGTTCATGGTTGTATCACTGTGTTGCATGGGTACGCGTACCGAGGGGTCGGGTACACATACCGGTATCGGGTACACATACCAGGTACTTGGGTACGGCAATGGTATGTACCCAGATGTACCCTCACGTACCACAAGCATTAATTACATACCGGGTACTCCATAAAAAAAATTAGGGTACGTTTTCAGAAAATGGTACGGCGTACCCCGATTTTGGGTACGCCTGGGGTACGGCAACTTGTTAACGGGATAAACACAATAGAAAAATGATGAATAGACCACTAATTCATAGGAAAATGAGAATACTTTAGTGACTCTTTAGTGCAAAAGGTAGGTAACTATCTGCTATGTGACCAACAATGCAATTTGGAAGGGCATATTAACTTCTGTAGGACATCAGCTATAGTAACCGGTTCCAGTATATTATATTGGACAGAATGTTGATTTCAAGACGAGGTTATCAGCCACATATGACATTAGCACATTGAATCCAATATAGGGACTATATCTACCATTTAAATTTGGTCAAATTTCAAGCAGACAACAGCTCACAAATAATACCAGCATGCTTTCATCAAATTGGCAGAGTCAATATCATTTTATATCATGGCCTTCCATATATGGATGTAATAAATCAGTACTCAGTCAAACACAATTAGTCCACTGTATATGTGAATTTTTGATATATCGGACCTTGAGTAATAGGCACACTAATGCAGTGTTAAGTAGATCAATAGTTCACTGGCCGTCATTAATAAGGAATAGCAATATTCAAGCCAGCACTGTAAGTTGACTTAATTGTGATATGCAATAGTTCAGTATGAGGAACAAATTTGAACAGCAGTATATGTCTGTAAAATAATCCTAGATTTGAACTCTAACTCAGCCAATGAATGGTCAACCAAACACTATTCATATGCCACTGTTAATATGTAATTGAATTCCACCAGTGACCACTCAAAAGTTACTGTGATAGATCAACATTCTACATCAGAAAATTTGCAGCCAGAATGAGATATTGCACTAGTAGGAACAAGGTCTATAGACTGTTGATTGTATACAACACAAGCTTTAACCAGCTCAATAAGCAATCAAACCCTGAGAGGACTATTTAGTATTAAGCCTTTTTTTGACCTCAACTACAGAGTTACCTAATATGGGCGTTGATTTCTATTCATGTACAAAAATGTTTTTCTTAGATTTGCTCTGTTGTTATCGTTTCTACTTGTGATTATTACATGTTCATTGGTTGGTGTTGAGGATAGTGCCAAAGGTCACGTTAAACAAGTCTCATCATTTGATTTTGGTGTAGATGGATTTTGTATGCAGTGTGCACACTTTTTTTTACAAGAACCGATTCTTTTTTATAAATATTATAAAGGGGTTGTGTCAAACCAAATCAGCCAGAATATACATAAGAGTCCAAAAATGTGCATGTATGGTACTATGGATCATTGGATCATGATGTATCATGTGAGTCATGTGATTGTGACATGTTTCAGTTTTATTTTTAATATATATTATATATTATATATATATATAGTACCCTCGACGTACCGAAGTACCTGTTTCAAAAAGTGCCATACCCGTACCAGTACCCGTACCCGTACCCATGTTTCCTGGCAACATAGTTGTATCATGAATTCTGGGTGCTTCTGCTTCGTCAGGTTCTTCAGTAGGTCTCTTTCTAGATTTGTTGTAAGCTGTGTCTTCATCAAATGTTACATCCTTGCTGATGTCAATATTCTTGAATCCTGGGAAGTATATTTTGTAGGCCTTTGAGCTTTCAAAGTATCCCACAAATATACCCTTCTTTCCTGAAGGATCTAGTTTCATTCTCTTCTCTTTTGGAATGTGTATGTACACTGGACAACCAAATATTCTGAGATGGTTGACTTCTAGTTTCTTGCTGGAAAGTACTTCTTCAGGTGTCTTGTTCTCGAGTACTCTGTGTGGAGTACGGTTCTGTACATACACCTCTGTTCTGGCAACTTCTGCCCATAGATGCATGGGAAGATCCTGATCATGAAGCATTGCTCTTGCAGCTTCCATGTTAGTTATATTATTCCTTTCTACAACCCAATTTTGTTGTGGATTATAAGGAGTGGAAAACTCCCTCTTAATCCCTGATTCTTTGGATAAGTCTTTGAATTCATTTGATGTGAATTCTCTGCCATTATATGATCGAAAGGTCTTGATATTCTTTTCTGTGTGGTTCTCGATCAGGGCTTTGAATTCCTTGAACTTACTGAAAACTTCATCTTTGTTTTTCATGAAGTAAATCCATGTCTTCCTAGAAAAGTCATCAATAAAAGAAACATAGTATACATACCCGCTTAGTGAACTTCATGACATTGGTACACATACATCAGAGTGGATGATTTTCAAGATTCCTTTTGCATTGCTCTCGCTACTTGGAAATGTCTTATTTGTATTCTTTCCTTTTGCACATCGTTTGTAGACCCCTTCATGTTTTGCTTGAATTTCTGGAAGACCTTTAATAGATTTGCTTGCAAGTGGTAGTGCTCTGTATTGCACATGTGCAAGACTTATGTGCCAAATTTCATTTGGCTCTACTGTGTCATGGACCAAAGCTTGTTTTGGATGGCCCTTTAATTTGTATAATCATCCTTATCGTTCTCCAATCACTATTGCATCATCAATAGTCTTTCCTCTCAACCACATGAGGACTTGGCCATCTACAAATGCAACCCTCATGCCTTTTGTATCCAGTGCCGATATGGATAGAATATTCTTCTTTAGTCCTGGTACAAACAAGACATCCTTCATATTCACTTGAAGAGTCTTTACTTTCTAGTTTTAATCTCTTCCTGGGAGGATCATCATCCTCAGCAGTGTGATCATGATGTCTTCTTTTGGAGTTCCTCTTCTTATTGGATCCATTCTTATTCATGGGATAGTTTCTAGAATAATGTCCTATTTCATCACATGTATAACATCTGATTATGGATGGATCCCTTCTTGCAATGTTATTTTTCTAATGAGAATGCTTACCTTGGTGATGATGATTTTCCCTTGTTCCTTTCTTGGAGTGTACTATGAGAGCTTGATCTTCACTTCCCATATTTTATTCTCGAGCTGCTATCTGAGCTTCTTCTTGAGAACATTCTTCCCACAGTCTACTGAACTTGACTAACTTCTTTCTAGCACAGATTCCTTGGATGAAAGAATCCCATCACCTAGGGAGGCCATTCAAGGTTGTCATCAAAATTTCTGCATTCTCCACTTCTTCATCTACTGCTTCAAGTTGTTCTTTGATCTGGGAGACCCTTGTGAAGTATGACTGGATGGTCTCCGCATTCTGAATATTTACATTATTCAACTGGTTCCTTAGAGTCATCTTCTGATTGATGTTCTTTCCTTCAAACAGTTTGGTTAGGGCATCAAACATGGCTTTAGGTGTCTTGAGGGAGGACACCTGTGGAATGAGGTGATCCTTGATTGAATCAACAATGATCCTCTTTTCCATAACCAACTTCTTATTATGTAAGGCCTTGGCCTCATCTCCCTTTGGAACTGGAACCTCCTCACTGATATAGGAGTCCAACTCATTTTCTTCTAGGACCAGGGAGATCCTATACTTCCAGGCTCGGAAGTTATCAGCTCCCTCAAGATTTTCATCAAGCTTGGTATGATGGGACATATTAACTAAGAGCCTCAAATGGAAATACAAAAGATTTAGATCTTACCAGGTCAAGATGTCAGATCTGGATTTGGAGTTGAAATCCTGCAGTGCTGGTTCAGGAGCAGATTATGGTTTTGCTTTTTTGGAGTTATGTCCAGCCAAATGCTTTGAATTTGATCCCTAACATCTATTTTGGGGAGGATATCAATCCAGGCCTGGGCTTACTAAAAAATTACACTTCTGTGAAAAGCCCTAATTTCCAGCAGTAGTGTTAGGTCCAAAACTGAAAAACCTCAGAATTGGATTCTGCTTTGACAGAAAGATGCGCCCCAGGGAGGAGAGTTATTCCACCCTACTTTTTTTGAAAATATGTGGAGAGAGATCCACAAAATAGGAATCCCTAGTTCCCGCAGCTGCACAATGTCTTCTTCTCAAGTTAGCTCTAATACCATGTTAGATTTTTAACATTAAGCTAGCATAACATTAGGATCTTTAACTGAGAGAAAAACAAGAACAACAATCAAACACAAGAGACAATGAACACAGTGTTTTTCCTTGGGGAAACCATAAATGGAGAAAACCCTGCAACTTCCTCAGAGAAAGAATCAACACCAAAGTGAAACCCAAAACAGTAAGATGATCTCCCGATAGCAGTAACCTCTTTCTTCCTTGCCCCAGTGTCTTTCTCTTCCTCAGCTATGCGCTACAACTGTGTGTGAGTGAGTGTTTGTTAAATAGAGAGGCTAGCTCTCTATTTATACTAATTCCTGACTTGACTAAACCCAACTAGGGACGACTTCACTAGGTGAGTCTAATAACCCTAGTGCCCCGAAACTGCGGGGACTTTAACCCTTAGACAATAGGAGAGTTAACCACCTTGACTTGACATGACTTGTTTACATTATAGAAACTTTTTGATAGGAACATCGGGGCATGACATTACTCAAGTACATTACAAATACATCCCAAAATAAACATCGGGTTACAATACATAAGAAATACAAGTGAATACATTCCAAAGTTACAATTACACAAACAAGGTGTGGCAGAATACAGATGGAATCTTCCTGGGACAAGGGAAGTATGAAGTATAGATATTGAAGAGGTTTGGGATGATGTACTACAAGGCCATGACCACACCTATGGCATCGAACCTAAATATATTGAGTGATGCTTCATTAGATTCGGTTGATGCTATGATGTATCGTCAGATGATTGGGTCCTTGATGTACCTGACAAATACGAGGCTAGATATTTGCTTTGCTGTGAACACATTGAGCTAGTTCCTGATAGATTCGAGACATGTTCACCTAATTGTTGTAAAGCATATTATGAGGAACCTGAAGGGTACAGTTGATTATGGGCTCAAGTATGGGGGAAATCAAAACATAAAACTTAAAGGTTATGTGGATTTGGATTGGGTAGGCAGTGCCATTGATAGGAAGAGTACTTTGGGGTTCTGCTTCTGTATGGGATCAGGTGTGATCTCTTGGTTTAGTAGGAAGCAATCCTGTGTGGCACTAAGTATAGCCAAAGCAGAGTATGTCACAGCTTGTTCACCTAGTTGTTAGGTAGTGTGGTTGAGGAAGCCACTATCTAATTTGTTTGATATCTAGTTGGATGCCACTTGTATATATTGTGACAACCAGAGCTGTGTGAAGTTGTCGTAGAACCCAGTGTTCCATGACAAGTCGAAGCATATCGAGATCAAAAATCACTATATCAGGGATATGGTGCAGAGAGGATCAGTGAACCTCCAGTATGTTGTGACGGATGAGTAGATAGCTGATGTGTTGACCAAGCCCTTAGCCACATTGAAGTTGGAGTACTTCAGGGAGAAGCTTGGTATTCTCCAGATCGAGTTTCTTTCCAAGGGGAAGTGATGAGTGTTGGTGAAAACCCACCAAGAAATCCTCGTCGACAAGGGTTCCCACTTTTTCGATGCCTAACCACCGCAATCTCCCTGAGCACCGGCCCAAATAGGTTTTACCCTTCCCAGCAACAGCCGGAGAGTGGATGAAGTCACTCACTGGAGATGTTCGAGGGAGATTTTTCAGAACCAAGTTTTCGACAGTAAGGAGGAGCCTTCGGGGCATCATATATTTATCAACATAACTATCAGATCTAGTAGAACCATTTATCAAATATCGTAGTATTCATTACAGATCAAACATATTGCATCATTCAACTATTCATCGGAGCAGTATGGCATTCATCATTCATAAAACATAAAAGACAGGAAAATACATCGTAGCAGTATTACATTCCTCCTAAAACAGAGCCATCACAGCAAAAAAGACAGGAAAATGCATCGTTGTATATGCAAGAGGAATAAGGACAATAGTGATTGAGCTCAAAATTCGTTGTATCATATTACTTTCACTGCAACAAATCCAAAACAATAGTCTTCTTTCTCCACAGCAAGAGAAATATCAATCCACAGAGTCGCTCACAAATCACCAAAAGACTCAATCTCTCATTTCAGTCTCATCTCATACACCTCTTGATATCTCTTTACAATTGAAATTCTAATCTATATATAGGCTTGCGCCTTTACATTCAAGGTCCGCTTCTAACTAACTTCTAACTTGTTTAACCACTAATGACCTATATCCACAAAATATGGTCAACCGATACAAAAATATGCATAAAATATTCAAAAGTAGTTTATTTTCGACCCATTGTGCTCCCTTTGACTTGCGTGGTGTCACGTGAGCTTGCACAGCCTATGGGGTGCTGTGCAAATCACTTACCCCAAACCCCTACCAACAGGCCCCCAACACAGTCTTGTGGCTCGTTCTCGAGCGATGTAAGCTGGCCATTGTGTCTTCCTTGATCCTGAAGAGCAGAAACCGTCACATATGCATCCTTGTGGGACTGTTTCGATATTTTCTGACTTGCAGTTTGGTCACAACTGCTTCCTTCAATGTCAACTACAACAAACCTTAGCAACCTTCTGGACTTGTGTAACCTACAATGCCATCGTGCTCTAGCTTCTATGAAAACTACATCATTCTCCATTTGTTGTTTTCCTTCAAAAACATTTGTCTGTCGGTCCAGTATAGAGCCCTGCATCTAACCACTTAGTCCTTCCTTGCATTCAGGCTCATCCCGCATCTTTCCACTTGGTACTTCCTTGCAGTCAAGCGCAACCCGCATATGTCCACTTGGTCCTTTCGAGCTCATTCGACGCTGCTTGAAGGACCCAGGTCCCTGTTCCTATAGACTTACTCAAATGGGGGAGGAATTATGGTCCCATCCAAATTCCTCATGGGTGTCTGAGTCGGCATCTCAGACCAACTAGGAGAAACATAGCCAAGGATGACTTTGCCAGAGACTTCTATCTCCGCCAAACTAACCCGTGTACTCACAACTTGTTCATCAATTTCTGCTAAGACAACATTCTCACTCATAGGATACCCTATATCTAGGGAGGTCTACATTGCCCCTTTGACCACCACTACCTTACGTAGCGAAGCTTCCTTCAAAAACCCAACCCAACTCTTCTACAACTTTGCTTAGTGTAGCACTACCCAATGGGGTTCCTACAGCTACCAGTTCATACAACTACCATTTCATACAACTATTGGTTCATATAACTTCGACTGAGATGCCATCATGACTCACTCGAGTGCATTATTATTTTTGGGCCCTTCATGCATGTGCTAACTATGCCGTCAATTATTCCATCCTTCTATTCATATTTGTTATCATTAACTTATGACGTCAAGCATGTCGTCGATTTTTCCACCCCGCCTTTCAGATCTGCTATCATTAGCTATGACGTCAGCCATGTCGTCGTTTCCTTCTTTGATAGTCGTTATTGAGTATTGACATGACATCCAGTCACTGTCATGGAGTCTCCCATACACTACGAGCCACTCTGTCTATCCCAGGTGACCACCTATCATGCAACCCCATGCCTTCTGCATGTCGCAGCCCTATGTTCTTAAAGTAGCCTCCTACAGATGCATCATCTTTACCTATCACACAAATTTGGTTCAGTAAAGCATCTTGTCACAATCCTCTTCTCTCAGTGCAGCCTCCTACTGATGCGCAACCTTTTGTTTGTCGCACCCCCTTGTTCCAGCGGACCACCTTGTCGCAACCCTCTTCCCTCAGCGCATCCTTCTACTGACATGCAACCTTTCATCTATCGCACCCCTTTGTTCTAGCGCAACCATTTTCTATGGCTAACTAGCTATTATCTGCTAAGTCACCTACCCTTTAACCCAATATGAACCCCACTTGTGTGCCCACTATTTCTCTTGCTACCTATCTCTAGCTGCTGTGTTTTTTTTTTCCACTGCGCAGTGCTTCAGACAGTGCCCCCTTCCGCCCCTGTCCTATATGGATTCAAGTGGCTACCATTCACGAGATTTAGTAGCACTGCTCCATCTAACTGCTGCAACTGAGCTACACCCTCATAAGTAATTAAATGGACAAGATATGGGCCTATCCAGTGCATTTGTAACTTACCTAGATGATTTATGAACTTGTTGTCGTATAACAACACCAAACCTCCTTGGGAAAATTGTTTGTTTTTAATGTGGTGATCATGCCATGCCTTTTGTCGATCCTTCTTGACAAGCTAATAGAAACCCGCAATGAAGAAATCCTCTTCTAGTTGAAGTAGTTGCATTGCTCGCTCCTCAAGTGCCTCTTCATCACCCATACCAGTTGCTGCAATGATGCGCAGACTAGGAATAATGTACTCCATAGGCATAACCACCTCTTTCCCATATACCAGTTTGAACGACGTCTGCCTTGTGAGCCTCTTGCAAGTGGTGCAATATGCCCACAATACCGCAGGGATCTTTAAATCCCAGTCATCATGTTTAGCATTACCTAACTTTGTCAGCACAGTTTCCAATATTTTGTTGAACACTTATATAGTTCCATTTTCCTGTGGATGATATGGGGTGCTTTTCTGATGCTGCACCTACAACTCCTCTGTTAATGCTTTTACTGTGTGGTTGATAAAGTGGCTACCCTAGTTGCTCATCAATACCCTAGTGAATACGAACCACGTCATGATGTTTTCAAAGATGAACTTTTCTGCTGTCACAGCGGTACAATCCACAACTGGTGTGGCCTCTTCCCACCTTGTCAGGTATTCATTTACTATGATGATGTAGTGCACACTGGTTTGCTTCCCTAGTGCGTTGATTGGACCCACAAAGTCCACAACCCATTTATCAAAAGGTTGTAAAGTTACCTGTGGTACAAGTGGCATCTCATCTTGTCGTGATGGTTTCCTAACATGTTGATAGACATCGTAGCTCCATGCGTAATCTTTAGTATCATTATGCAATGTATACCACCATATCCCAATGCACAGTACCTTACGCGTGGTATCCCTTTCTCCATAATGTCCACCCGCAACTCCTGCATGTGCCTCTTCTAGAATTTTCCTTTGTTCATGAGGTAGAATGCATTGTCACGGAATCTCATAAGGTCCAAGCTTGTATAATTGTCCCATGATCAGCTGGAATCTAAAGCCTTCACTACCAACTGCTTCTTTTGACTGGTCATCATCTCCTCTAGCACAACTCCGGTTTCCAAGAACTGGATTATCGGTGCATAATGGTCCTCTACGATATCAACTCGAAACAGCTGTGCATCCAACAATCCATCATCAATATTGGTGGGCTCTTCACCTGTCTCAATACATGATAGATGATTAGGACCAGCATTTAGGAATCCTTGTTTCATAATTATTTCGAAATCAAATTCCTGAAAAAGAAGTAGCCAATGACAAATCTTCCCCCCCAACACAAGCTTATTAACTAGATACTTTAAAGCCAAATGGTCAGTGAACATCTTGAAGTGACCGCCCAAGAGATAATGCCTGAATTTCTATAGTGCATATACCATCACCAACCCCTCTCTTTCTGTGGTCGTGTAATTCTTCTTCGCAAAGGATAATTTTCTGTCACCAAAGGTGATTGGATGATCCAGATGTCCTTCTCCTGGTTGCGCGATTACCACTCCCAGCGCAATAGACGAGGCATCGACATGGACATGAAACACCTTGGTCCAATCGGGGAACACAAGTATGGGTGTTGAAGCCATCTTAGCCTTCAATGTGTCAAAGCTACTTTGACATTCCTAGCTCCAGATGAATGCAACATGCCTCTTTATTAGTTTCTCCATGAGTGCGGTAATCACAACATAACCACGGATAAACTTGCAATAGTGCCCTATATGCCTTAGTGTTGCACGAAGCATCCTCGTCTTTGTAGGTGGCAGCAATCTCAGAATGAGCGCAATCTTCACTAGATCAACCAAAAGCCCTTGCTTACAAATGATATGACCCAACAGTATCCCGAATGGTGCACAAAAGATGCACTTCTTTGAATTCAATGCGATTTGATGCTGTCGACACCTCTCCAGCATCAAGTAAAGGTTTTCCAAGTGATCCTTGATCAATCCATAGACTATCCAGTCATCCATATATACTTGCAGAAATTTTTGAATAAAATCTTTAAATGCGGCAACGACAACCCGAGAGAATACCACAAGCGCATTCTTCAGCCCAAAGGGCATTACTGTGTACTAAAAGCAACCCCATTCGGTGACAAATGTGGTTTTGTGTCGGTCTTCCTTCACAATTTTGATCTGGTGATACCCAGAAAATCCATCTGTGAAGGAGTACATTTCTTGACCACCTACTCCCTCAAGAACCTCATCCGTAAACGTCGTCGGAAAGGGATCATGCATACAAGCATCATTCATTTTCCTTAGATTGACACATATTTAGACCTCCCCAGTCTTCTTGTCTTGAACCACCATAGGACTTATCCATTCTGATTCTTTAGCAGGATTAATAAACCCTACATCTAGCATCTAATCAAGTTCAGTCTTGACCCTTTCTTTATAACGCGGATTCAAACGGTATGGACTCTGTCACACTAGTTTTGCATCTAGTTTTAACGAAAGTGTTATTTCCCCTAGGTCACCCAATATCCCCTTCATTTTGGAGAATTTGGTTGGGAACAAGTCTTGAAACTCATGCAATAGATATGAGATCTTTTCCATAGTCTGCTTTTCCCAGTAGTCTCCAATATTGGAAAATTTCATATTCTTCGTTGTCTCAATATTAACTTTCTTAATCTTCAACAGTTGAGTCATGCGATTCATCGGCACATCCGGTGCTGCGACATCTCAACTTATTTCAGTCTCTA
Organism: Pseudotsuga menziesii; assembly: GCA_001517045.1. NCBI lineage: Eukaryota > Viridiplantae > Streptophyta > Pinopsida > Pinales > Pinaceae > Pseudotsuga > Pseudotsuga menziesii. The sequence continues at coordinate 299,805 of LPNX010685011.1, forward strand.
GAATATTAATATTGTGCAATTCATCATGATATTCTGGGTCACCAGAGAGGTTGTAGCATTCCATCATCGACTGCATGTGGAAATGCGCGTGGGGCTCCATAGGATATGCGATTGGGATAACTTTCAAGACTACGTCCTGAATGATTTGTAGCACATTGTTAACTTCTACATTAGCTTCTGCAAAGCTGAAGGTATGCGCAAAGCAAAAATCAGCTCCCCCCAAGTGGTAATTTCTCTGTGCAGCTCTGATGATATGTACCAAGACCTTGGCATTTCATCCAATGTGTGAATAAAAGCATGGATCCACTCATCCTTGGGTCGCAATTCCCACAACATCTAGCATTCCCTCAGATCAAGACAAGAGATATTATGTCCATCATACCTCTAAGTGTGATATACCTCCATATCACCAAAGCACACAGTCATCAACCATCGACACTGTGCCCATTCATGAATGGTCTCCTTATGAATTGCCCACCAGTGTTCTGGAGTAGCCTTTAATGCATCTCCTAATGCCAACAAGCGCTAAGGCTCATATACCTTTGCTTCAAACTCCTCGAGGAACCCAAATAGTTCTGCTAATCCTTCATATATTGGTAAATCAATGATCTCAGTCGCGACATGGTGCAGCGACTGCGTGATTAGCCCACACTTTCTGAGTGATACCTCATGCAGTTGGTTCTGCCAATTCTCCAATGCATCATCAGAATCAGAGGACACAGAGCTAGCACTGCACCAACCCAGTTCTTCGTCGAGAGTAGAATGGATGTAATCCTCATAGATATTGTAAATGTGATCCCATTCTCTCATGACTTCATCTTTGACTGGTTCAATATATCTCCTTCCTTCATTTGGATCCATCGGGGCAAAGACTCGGATGTCCTAGTTCTCAAATGTCATCAACCGCTTCTTAAAATTCATCACAGCCATGATGTCATTGGCCCATCCAGTCCCTAGCAATGCAGGATAGGAGACCCCTCCATCAACGAATTCGATTACATCGAAAACATCCTGAGTCCTCATACCTTCGACATCTACAACCAAATTTGACACATGACCAATCAATTGAAATTTGGCCTGATTAGCCAATATCATCTACACTGGGGACCAACCAAGCTTTGGCTCCCCCATATTTTGCCACATTTGTTTTGTCAGGATGTTCACATATGAGCCAAGATCCAGAATAACGGAATCAACTTCGTAGTCCCCAATATTGATGTTCATCCTCATTTCTTTTCTTGTCTTTATCTTCTGTAAAGAATTCACCGCAGAGCCCTGCAACTCTCTATCCAGTCGGTGCATCATATTCTCAATCTCAACTAGAGCATTGAGATAATTTTCTAGGGATAAACAACTCTCGAAGAACTACTGTAATGTACCATACTACCACAATGGTCCAGCTTCTAACGAAGAATCAAAAGTAGAAGGCATGCCAAAAATAAGTGTCTTATCAGGATTTCTTCCACATGCCTCGCGAGCTTAAAAAAAGGTATCTCTCTCAGTCATGATATCAAACTGTTCTTTATTCTTTCTATCCAATCGCACTTGTGGTCACGCTCTATATTCTCTAGTCGTTGTGCCTCCTCGAGTAAAAATCCTGACATCAACATCCTCTATTCGCGGTTCTACTAGAATGGTCGCAACCGTCGACCCTTGATTTTGGTTCTGTGGTGGAGGCTGATTCGGTGGTGGATTCTAGTTCACCAGTGGGTTCATAGGTTGATTGATATTCTGATTTTGTACTAAAATTTAGGACTGCCCTTGATTCTGCAGTTGTTACCGATTCTGTATTTGATTCTGGGCATGGAACTGATTCTGATTCTATAACAAAGGAACATTACCGGCTTCATAACCACTTTTTGCATGTAGGTACAATATTCATGTCGGTGCCCATACACTTGAAATATGCGACACCACAACACAGTACCGCAAATCATCGGGTTCGGTGCTCCTGAGAGTAGATAATTATGGAAAGAGGGACAAGTATCTTTCGTGTGTCCATCCACATGACACCAAGTGCACCACAAGTCATCATGTTCATCTTTCTCCTTCTTGATATCCTGCAGTTAAATTGTCAGGTTCGCCAGCTATGCTTGGATTTGGTTCATGCCGACAATAGTTTCTCCAATAGGTGAAGCTTCCAGCTTCATGGTGATTTCCAAAGCCTCGCTCTGCATCAGGATCTTTTGCTGCATTAATGGGTGTCAAATATGAGGGACCCATGCTGCAATCAACCATTCTTTATGTTGGAAATAATTCATATCAAAGCTAATCATGCCATCAACGTCTTAAACCTCTTATCAAAATCCAAAACCGTCTCATTAGGGAATTGTTTGATTTCTTTCAGCTCTATAATGTACTGAGATTCAGATTTTGGTTTCTTGAATTCTTCAAGCAGTCCTTTTCGAATCTCGTCCAAAGTCTTCTCTGTGGTCCCCTGTGGGACCTGTATGAATCTCATGTCCCAATTGAGCACATGACCCCGAAGGGTGGTCGCTAACTGGCCTTTCTTTCCATCCTCATTACTACTCTGTCTAGCAGTCCAAACTGCCTCACATAAGAACCAATACTATTCTGGGTCATCAGTACCATTTCCATGGAACATAGGTAGTTTCATATCATCGCCTGCCATCCTAGACCTTCTTCCTGTAGATGCTTCTTTACTACTAGATGTCACTTGGATAGTTGGACACGTTGACGTATATTGTGTATATTTTCCTGATGGTGAAGTAGTGTGCAGAGGTGTGGAAATGTTTCTACTGGGGTCTTACCTTGATGCCACCCTGGGCATGGCCTGGGTCTGTTTGTCCTCTTCATCGATGTAGGGCCACTTTGTCTCGTGTGGTTGTCCTTCGTAGTCTTGCGTTTCGATCACAGCAGGATCTCCTATCCCTTGCCTCTTCTCTACTCGAAACCTTGCTCCTCCCCTTGTACAACCACTCCCTTCCTCTGTCGCCTTCACAGTCTCGTTGAAACTTACACCCATATACCCCTTATGTTTCCATTCATCACCCCTCATCGATCAGGGTGTTCACACCCTCCGCACACCAGAGTCTTACTACTCAAGGTGTATCTTTAGTATGTCCTTTTCACAGACAAGTATCTTGATTGATAATTGTTGAGATAGCAAAAACCTACCTTGTGGTCCATTGAAAAATTCTCATTGTGCTTCACTGTAGGACTTGTTGGTATCAACCGCGAACTCAGTAATGTATTTGATAAACAATATTTGATAGACAAATAACCTCATAACAAACAATTTTCCCATCAAATTCTTTCCTTGTTGTTATCTATCATTATTTGTTTTTAACTTGTAAATAAATTATGTACCCTCTTATCTAATTACAAAAGGGTCCTGGCATTAGTAGGTGTTAGGTTCTGTAAGAAAGTATAATTCTCTATATTCCTTTATTCTTAAATGAAAGACTTATCTTAGTTTTAATCCATAGGCATCCTATTCATGATGGTAGTGTAGTTGTTGGCGTGCACGGAAAGGCAAGCAAGGCCAACATTAGGAAATATGAAGTGGGCCCAAGAGGATAAAATAAGGACCAATCGCATCTAGCCAATGGTCGCTTTAATTCGACGGGAAATGATCTTATTTTAATAATTAGGAATTGACTAAAGCGACGTGGGTACCATGTTTGCTAGTGACTCTCCTCCCTTGTTAATTTGTAGTAACAAAATAAAATCTTAATTTGCAGTTGTACTCAGGTCAAATCCTTCCTTCATAATTTCTAGAAGCAAAGTTTCGTGGCCTTTTTTTGTTTTTTTGGGGGGAGATGTCAATCATGTTAGGGAAGGGATATCATTATGGGTATACGTTCACTTACACTTCCAAGCTGTCTATGTGGCATATGATAGGGTCCATGTGGGTTGGTTATGTGTAGTTATCTTCTCTTTTTGTTCATTTTAGTTCTTGCATGATAGTCAAGTGTTTGATATAATGCAACCAACTTGTGTTTTCTATATCTAGATTATTTGTTTAAATAGTTCTTATGCTGTAGGTTCTGATCCATATTTCTAGGATCTAGCTTAGCTTATCAGTTTATTATATATGTAACTTTTATTCATTAATACAATGTAGTTGAGTGTGTATCTCTTCCTATCGGTGCAAGCCTTTGTGATCTGTTGGTTCCTTCCTTGGTTTCTCTAATTTGGTATTAGAGTCAAGTTTAGGGTTTCTGTGAGGGAACCACAAAATCGCTAGGAGTGAGCATGTGTGGAGGAGTTCCTTGGCTGATTGCGTGTATGCGGTGAAGAAGAAAAATTGTTGAATTTTAATCTTGAGCTCAAATTGTCGTCATTGAATCCTTGAAGGGAGAGTTGGATGGTATTTGCAGAACGTTGCAAAAACATGTGTATGCTGAGTTGAAAGGAGAGAATGATGCCTAGCTGTCATGTGTGAGATCTGCTGAAGTGTTGGGTGAATAAATCACTTACTGAATGGAAAGGATCACTGCCAGGAGATATTTCAGAGATCACTGGGATTACTGAAAGAGAATGCTGCCAGCTAGAGGCATGGAGGACGACGCTATAGGGATCTCAACCTCTACACCGGGATCTCACTGCTACATCAAATTAATCGCTATTGGGTGAATATAGCAGGAGGATCATGGATTTATCACTAATCTAGTGATCTGCTATCTGAATCATTGATATCTGCTGAAAATCGATTCCCAATCGAGACACTATGCGATGATGCTCTTCCTAAGTGCAAACAGTGTGCTGAAGGCACTTTCATTGTGGAGAGATTGAGCATCGATGGAACATCATGAAGCAGAACTAAGTGTGTTGGTAGCACCGATCAGCAAGAGGAAAAGAGTGTCGAAGAGGCTAGGAATTACAACGACTTTTACTGGCATTGGATTAGGGAAAGGAAGTGAGCGTCGAGTTGTTTGTCAGCAGGTTGTCAGGAGGTGAGCCAGTATTAGTCATTTGGTTTCTAGGTTAAATTTTGTTGCCAGTCAACTATTTTAAAATGGAATACATGTCTCTTTCTGATTTATATATCACCGAATCATCAAAATTAAATGGAGAGAATTATGTAAATTATAAATTTTAATTTAAAACTGTACTTCAATCTCTCAGTTTGTGGCCGATTGTGAAAGGGGATGAACAAAAGCCCTCATATCCTTTGTCAATATCATATTGGAATACGAGGTAAGTCCAACCAAAGGTATTGATTCATATGTTTGTAAAGGACAATATTATACCTCATATCAGAAATTGCAAGACATCCAAAGATACATGGGACAAACTCAAAGGTTTGTATGAGACGTCAGATTCAAATAGAATTATGTTTTTGAAGACTAAATTATTGTATATTAATATGGAAGTGAACAAATCCATAAATAAATATTTCTCCCTCATAAAAGATTTACGATATAATCTGGGTGACATCGGTGAAGAAGTGTCTAGCACTGATCTGGTGTTACTTACACTAAAAGGTTTATTTCCAGATTATAATGTATTCTTCTCGGTACTTGCATCAAGATAGACTCGTCCTACTTTTACGGAGCTCAAAGGAATCATTATACAAGAAGAAGAGAGGATGAAGATTTATGAGCCGAAATCTCAGACTGCAGATCAAGCACTGATGGCAAGAGGAAGACACTCACACAGAGGAAATCAATGGAACATACACCGAGGCAAGTTTCGTACAAGACATAGAGGTATGTCACACAATGACTCTAATGCTAATAAATATGTTGTATGCCATTATTGTGGAAAATCAAGTCATATATCTAGATATTGTTTTAAGAAGATAAACAATGATTCCAATAACAGATACATAAAACATAATGGAAACTATGTAAGAAAAGACACTCCTGATGTCACTGGATTTAGGAATCTAAGACTATTTATATTCGAACATGCTTTGTCTGCTAAAACATATGACGAAAATGCATGGTTTATAGATTCGGGTACTTCTTCCCATATATCCTATAGTAGAGACCAATATGATGAGTATCATGAAAAATATGATGGCACACACATTTATTAGGGTGATAACAGGTCACATAAGGTCCTAGGTTATGGAGCAACAAGTGTAAATATACCTGATGGACAAATTAAACAGATTCATAATGTGATGTATGTTCAGGCATAAAAAAAACTTAATATCTATTTCTGCTATCACCAATAATGACATGAAAGTAGAATTTGATAAATATGAGTACTACATTAAAGATGTCCAAGATCATTCCAGGGTTATAGTGACAAGATCTAGACTTGCTGGATTATACAAGCTAGATGCAATCAAGGAAAACCATCTAGCACTAACATTTTCAACTATTTCAAATGTCGAATTATGGAATCAAAGGTATGAACACCTCAATCACAATGATCTCATGTTATTACAGAAAAATTCTATGGTTGAAGGTATTCCTGTCATCAAAGATGATCATATAGAATGTGTTGCTTGTGCACTCAAAAAACAACATATAAATGAATATCCTAACCATGAATAGAAGAGACAGACTGAACTCCTTGAATTAATACACATTGATGTATGTGGACCTATGCAAACAAGATCACTAGGTGGTGCTTGGTATTTTTTGATATTTGTTGATGACAGATCTAGGTTCACATAGGCTTACTTCATAAGAAGAAAAATATATGTTTTTGAATACTTCAAGGCATTTAGGATCAAAGTTGAAAATAAGACATGAAAATACATAAAAATCCTCAGATTAGACCAAGGTGGTGAGTACACTTTTGGAGCTTTTAAAAGATACTATACAGAAAATGGAATCCAACAGCAATTCACTATCACTGATACACCTCAACAAAATGGAGTTGCTTAGAGGAAAAACAGAACACTGGTAGAATGTGCTCCCAGCATGCTTCAAGGTACAAACATTTCTAATGGTTTTTGGGTTGAAGCTATTAACATTGTTGTTTATTTAAAGAACAGGAGTCCAACAAAGAAATTAGAACTCTAAATCCCCTTTGAAGTCTTTTATGGCTATAAACCTGAAATTAGTCAGTTAAGAATATTTGGTTCCATGGATTTTGCATACATACCTAAAGATGACAGAAGGAAATTGGATGAAAAATCCATTGAATGTGTCTTTGTTGGCTAATGTGATGATCAGAGAGCATATAAACGATTTCATCATAGTTTGCACAAATTGATTGCTAGTAGAGACGTTGTATTTCATGAAAATACAGATATATGTAACATGATGAATGATGCTGATGAAGAACATATCCCAAATGAGCATGTCAAAATAGATAAAATTGTTCAAAAAGTGCAATAACAACAGCAGGTGCAAGAACAACAATAGGTTCAGGAACAAGAGTCAAATATGAGTGATACTACCTCAGATGAAGAAACAACAGAAGGTAGAAGAATCATGTATGGAACTCCAATGGGTATTGTAGAACCTAGAAGGTCAAATTGACAAACTCATCCTCCTGTAAAGTTTATATATTATTCCTTGATGACTAATGTAATGAATGTCATAGAACCATTAAACTATGAACAAGCCAAAGATAAGGAAGTATGGGTGACTACAATGAATGAGGAATACAATTCTATTATGAGAAATAAAACTTGGGAATTAGTAGAATTAACCAAAGATAAAGTACCCATAGGATCTAAATGGCTATCAAATCTAAGCTCAAATATGATGGTAGTATTGAAAAGTTTAAGGCAATATTAGTAGCAAAGGGTTATTCTCAACAAGAGGGGATTGACTTTGAAGAAACATATGCACCGGTAGCTAAATTGAACACTATCAGATTGCTAGTTGCATTAGTTACTAAACATAACTGGAGAATACACTAGTTAGATGTTAAATCTACTTTTCTGAATGGTGATTTAAAAGAGGAATTATATTTAGAACAACCTGAAGGATTTGTAAAGAAAAGTCAGGAGCATCTTATGTGCAGGTTAAACAAAGCTATCTATGGATTGAAACATGCTCCTAGATTGTGGTATATCAAGATTTATTCCTTCTTCAAACAACAAGGGTTTCTTAAAACTAAAAATGATTCAAGCCTATATATTAAGAAAGATAAAGAGGGAAATGTTTGCTTGATATCCTTATATGTGGATGATCTTATCATTACAGGTGGATCATATCAATTAATTTCTAATATTAAAAGTAATATGTCTCAGGAATTTGAAATGAAAGACCTTCGTGACTTGCATTATTGTTTAAGCATTTATTTTTGGAGAGAATCCAGTAAAAATTTCATCACTCAAAGAAATTATGCAAGGTAGATCCTTGGGATATTTCAAATGAGTGATTGCAAAACTGTATCAACTCCTTTGGATCAAAATGTCAAATTATACAATAGTGATGGATCTAAAGAAGTAGATGGTACTTTGTATCATCAACTAGTGGGTAGTCTGAACTATATCTCTACTAAAAGGCCAGACATATCATATTATGTTAGCATACTTAGTCACTTCTTGGCAAAGCATGCGATACAAATTGGAAAGCTACAAAGAAGGTCCTAAGATACTTAAAAGGAATAGTTAATTATTGTCTTTTATATACTAATGTATTTGATGTTCATTTGACAAGTTATTGTGATTCTAATTGGGTAGGAAATCCGAATGATAGAAAATCCACTTCTGGATATGCTTTTAATAATGGTTCGGGAGTCATGTCATGGAGCAGTAAGAAACAACCAACTGTTTCTTTGTCATCCACAAAAGTTGAATATAAATATTTAACTAATGCTACTTGTGAATTCATTTGGTTGAGGTGCATTCTTGATGATGTTGGAACACAATAAGAACAAGCTACCAAAATTCAGTGTGATAATGAAAGCTCAATTAACTTAGCACACAATCTAGTCTATCATGCTAGATCCAAACATATTGAGCTGCAACATCATTTTGTCAGAGAAAAGATTGATTCTCAAGAAATTGAATTGTTCTATTGTAGTACAAGTATGAATGTTGCTGATATTTTTACCAAACCAGTTGGAAGAATCCACTTTGAAGATCTTAGACATAAACCAGGTGTTTTCAAGAATCCATTTATGCTTTAAGGGAGGTTGTTAGATATAATGCAACCAATGTATTCACTTATGTTTTCCATGTCTAGATTATTTTTTTAAATAGTTCCTATGTTGTAGGATCTGATCCATATTTCTAGGATATAGCTTAGCTTATCATTTTCTTATATATGTAACTTTCATTCATTAATATAATTGAGTTGAGTGTGTATCTCCTCTTGTCTGTGCCAACCCTTGTACTCTGCTGGTTCCTTCCTTGGTTTCTCTAATTTCAAGTGAATCCTCTCTACTTCAAAGTGAAGAGACCTTTCCCCTTCCTTTTTTATCAACATCTTATTTTCTTGTTCACCTTGACCATGCTCAATATGGTAGTTGTTTCTTCTCATTGTGATGATGTCTTACATGTTTCTACTACTAGTTTACTAGTTTTTTGGTGAAGAAATAACAACCTCTAAGGAATTTATAGTGTTTAGTTGATGCACTTTACTTTGTTGGGTTGCTACTTACTTGTTATTTCTTGAAATTTTCTTCATCGTGCTACATAAGGAATATGTCGATGGTTAAGCGGTTTTGATCCCATAGATGGGAGCAATTTGAGTTTTATGATATGAGTTTCAGCTTTTTGTGAACCAACATAGGTAATTGGTAAAGTTCACTCCGCATTGATGACATTTTCCTTTTTAATAGGCATTTCTAATGGATAGCTTATTATTGTGGTTGTTGTGGCATGGAATCCTTAGAGGGTTTGTTTGTGGAGATGTGAAAGTAGTTCATTTTGAGGAGAACGAATCATTTTGTGGTAGTATTTAAATCCTACTAGCATATGAACCTTTATGTTTATCAACACACTAAACTTTTCAAGGAAATATGTAAGACACTTCTTTGTTTGTTTGTCTGCTTACTCTTTGCTTTGGGTAATTTTTGTTAGATTGCATGTTGGTAATAAATGGGTCCCTTGTTTGTTTTATTAGGTAATATGTTTGTTTATTCATGTCTTCTTTCCAATGTCATCTTTGTCATGGTTTAATTTTACATCGATGAAGGTAAGTCTTTGGAAGGTCCCATATATTATATGATCACTAGGGAAGTTGTGAAGGGACCAAGGTATAAAATGATGAACCCCTAATTGATGATTGATGCAAGTGTCTTAGTGTTTGTATTAACTAAGTTTTATTTATAATTCCCTCCTCAACTCCAACAAGAGTCAATAAATTGTTCCTTGGAAAGGAATGCATAAATTGTTAGGACCAACTAACATAGTCTTAAAATAGAATCTAATTGTCAAATTTTAGAAGGAGAGCATGTGGAGAAAATCGAGGGAATGGCCAAGTAGATACACATCCCTACTCAGAAGTTGCTCACCATTTCCTCTAGAAACCTTGGTTTCAAACATTGATATCTACTTTAAACCAACATTTTGTTGGACACAATTTTTTATACTTACTTTTGTTATATAATCCATGTTTTGCCTTCAGAATCCCTCCATATCTCTCATACTTCATCCACATTTTCTTTAAATTTGACCATATAAGGTATATTTGTCATGTTTTTTTATGAATTGAATTTTGCAAATTTTAGGCATTAAAATTATTTTTTTAACAGAAATTACAGGATTTCATAACTTCCCATAATTGCTCCAAAGTTCATATGCTTACAGGATAGTTGGCTGAAATCTGAGACATGTGTCATGATCCTTGATGCCCAAGGATGGATAAATATTTATCAACTTCATGAAAAGATCTTTACAGGTGTCTGGTCAATGCTCGTCAAACTAGGCCACTTGTGCAAAAAATACCTTTGTTTTAGCATAAAATATGGGAAGTTTTGGGATTTTTTTGGGTCAAGAAACTAGCCTAGAAAAACTAAGGAGAAATATTAGGGCACCCTCAAAATGAGATGTGCCTCGGTTTGCTAAGGTGACAAGAATGGAAGGTAATGGCCTATCCTAGGAAAATGTGTGCCACTAGGGATACCACTAAGAATTGAACATGCACATCCACCAAGAGGAGGGAATCCATCCTCAACACTCCCCTCAACGCCCTTATCGATGCATCAAGAAGGCCTGGCGTGGAGAATGGCTTCCTTTGAGGAGAACTCCACCCCAACGGGAACTTTTCCCCATCAGGAATTTTGCCTTTGTTGGAACTCTGCCTTGACTGGAACTCTACCCCGACTAGAACTCTGCCCGGAAAGAACTATGCCTCGATTGGAACTCTGCCCCGAATGGAACTTCGCCTCGGTTGGAAATCCACCCTGACTGGAACTCTGACCTTCTTAGAACTCTTCCTCGGATGGAACTATGCCTCGACTGTAACTCTGCAATGTCTAGAACTCCGCCTCAAATGGGAACTCTGCCCGGTAAGAACTCTGCCACGACTGGAACTCCATCTCAAATGGAAATATGCCTCAACTAGAATTCTTCCTCTATTGGAACTTTGCCTTGATTGGAAATCTTCGCTGCAAGAACTTTTCTTGGAAAAACTGTGTTGCGACAAAGGATCGAGAATATTGAAGTGCTGCTGCAAAGGATCGAGAAGATCAAAGTGGTACTATAAAGGATCGAGAAGATCAAAGTGCTAATGCAAAGGACCGAGAATATTGAAGTGCTACTGCAAAGGATCAAGAATATCAAAGTGTAGTTGCAAAGGATATAGAAGATCAGAGTGTTGTTGCAAAGGATTGAGAATATCAAAGTGTTGCTGCAAAGGATTAAGAATATCAAAGTGTTGCTACAAGGGATCGAAATATGAAAGTTTTGTTGCAAAGGATCAAGTGATTGAGTACTGCAAAAGATGAAGACTCGGTGCTATAGAAGATTATGTTCCCTTACTAAAGATATTGAAGATATTCCAATAACTATTATAGTTGCTAATGATTGTTGAAAAATTCCTATGACGCATAGATGTATTACCTTGATATTGATGAAGATGCTCTCTCTCGTTACTCCTATAGTTTATGATGTTTTTGTGAGTATAACACCCTTCTCGTTAAGGGGGAGTGTTGAAATATTGTAATATCCAAGAATATTCTAAATGTATTTTGCCAATGTACCCCAAGGGAGATGTCTTATTCCTCCACCAGGATGTTACTATTGTATTTGGTCATCATAGAGTCATGAGGTATAACCTCCATTGTAATTCAGGTCAATAGTAACCTAATAAATATAATATAATATTTTTTTGAGTTTTCCTAGGTGAAGTCAACCTAGTCAGTTTAGTGGGGCCAACTTGTTAGGTTAAAAGTAAAGTGACAGAAAGAGTATAAATAGAGGAGCTATGTTCCTCATTTGGAAACAAACACTCACTTGTGTATATCACATAGGATAGAGATAGAGACATACCCACAAGGAGGAGGATCACCTATTTTGGGTTGTATAAATTCTAAAGCCTTGATGGCATAAGGAATTTCATAAACAAGCTAAGGATCTAGGACACAATTAACCTCACAGAGAATTGCTGAGAATTAGCATAAGGAGAGAATAAGAAGAATTAATGAACACACATTAATGAATGATCAATAAATGATAATTGATATTATTACATAGGTAATACATCCTTATAAAGGAAAATATAGTTGCTAGAAGACAACTAAATCTAGCTCATAAAGCAGGATAACTAATCATGATAAACCCCATAGTTAGCTAAAGCACTTTCCTAGTCTATCAAGGACCTTACGAATTAGCAATAGAATGTGTGAGTGATGATGAGTGAAGGAAATACTTTCTAATACTATAATATTGAGAGAAAATAATGGAGGATGGGTTGGCAACAAAAGCTTCCAGTTTCCTAGTTAACTAGCTTTACCTTATCCATAGAAAAATAAGATAAAGCATAATAAAGCAGATTCTGCTGTAAAGCGATGTTACTAATTCTGGATGTCCATAAAGTGGTCAAGATCAACCGAAAATCAGAAATAAATAATTCCTGGGGTATAGATGGCAAGTGTTGACTTTAAGGTGCAAGTGGATTCCAACTATCTAAGCTACTGGGTAGAAAATTAATCAAATAATGATTAATTATTTGATGTGTGGGTTTATGATATTCCAACACCCCACTTTAAGCCTGAATTTATGATGATATCTCTTAACTAATCAGAAGTATATACTCATATAGGGCCCATCAACAAGTCTATGATCACCCTTTTACAATTTTTCTTGTCCAAAGAAATGAGGAAAGAGGAAACCACAAGGGGAAAATGTTCCCTCAAGAAAGGACATGAGAAACAATACCAAAAATGTTGAACTGTTGGTGTTGTTGCTACTCCAAAGTAAATGATGATTTCTAGGGGAATCTTCTTCTTGGGAAGAAGATAAATCTGCTCACTTGGATAAAAAACATAAACTTATGCAAGGTGGATAGTAAGACCATGTAGAACAACTGAGATCCAATGATGTGAAAGAAATACTGAAGGATATTGAGACTTGTAATCAGTTGCAAGATGATGAGATGAATTGAAATTCAAACCAATAGATATTAAATCAGCTCCATATAGATGAAATAAATTTCCAAGAGAATATGTAATGTCTCCATCTTTATTTACATAGAGAGTATGTGTGGAAGTGGTCATGTAGGAACATAGAGAAGGAATAGGATCAAAGAGTGGGAATGCATGGGATCCATGGGTTGATATAGCTTCAAAAAAATCCAAGAGATCACATATAAGCACATCAATAGACTCATGGGAATATACTAGTAACGAATCCTCTGTGGTAGAAGTATGTAAGGAGGAAATATAGTGATGTTCAAAATCTTCAAGAAGGCTCTGAGAATGAGTGCCAAGAACAAAGGAGGAGTTGCATAAGCACATGGGATAAAGTATGGTAAGTGGTAAGACACTAAAAGGACTTGATTTGGCTAAGAAAACATCTTGCAAGTCACTGGGTTGCTCACCATCAAGGAGAGAGGCATGCACAAAGTGTGAGAGGTCCGGCATATGGATCTCAAAATCCATGATGGAATACATAGAGAACACTGAATGTGTGAATGAATCATCAATAGCAATAACATATCCATTAGTCACTTCTTTTTCATCAACAACATCATAAGAAGATGAATCAAGATCTTCTACTTCAAGAGACACAGAAAAATATGGCTTCAATATTTGCTTCTTGATTTAAAGAGGAAGCATTCGAATCAAAGAGAGTAGTAGCAACAGGAACTGTATGAGAAACTTCTTCATCATGATCAACTTCATCAGATACTGTGGGGGCCGAGACATCTTGAGAGAGATAAATCATTGAGGAGCTATAGGTGCTCTCCACATAGCTAGAAGGATCCTCATCATGCTTTCCCAAAACTCTATCCAATGTTGTACAGAGATCCTTTGGGTATTCAACAAAATCAATAAGGTAGTGCATGCTTGGAGAGATAGCTAGAAAAATAGCTCCAATTTCTCTATCAAATCATTCAGCTAGTCACTTGGCTCTTCATAAGACTCTTCACCAACTCCAATAGATATCTCATAGAGACCTTGTCTCTTTAGAGATGAAATATCTTTAAATTTCCACTTTGAATATCTTGTGAATGGAGAAAGAAGAGGAATTGATACTCTTGAATGCATTTGAAGTTGTACTTGCAAAATAAACTTGCAAATCTCAAAAAGAGGATTAATTAATGAACTCTCAAATATATGATATCATGTAGAGCTTTGATATTTTGTGCTCTGATACCATTTAGAAATTCTAAAGCCTTTATGGCATAAGGAATTTCATAAACAAGCTAAGGATCTAGGCACACAATTAACCTCATAGAGAATTGCAGAGAATTAGCGTAAGGAGAGAAGAAGAATAATTAATCAACACACATTAATGAATGATCAAGAAATGATAATTGATATTATTACATAGGTAATGCATCCTTATAAAGGAAAATAGAGATTCTAGAAGAAAACTTAGGCTAGCTCATAAAGCAGGCTTACTAATTATGATAAACCCCATAGTTGGCTAAAGCACTTTCCTAGTCTATCAAGGACCTCACAAATTAGAAATAGCATGTGTGAGTGATGATGAGTGAAGGAAATATTTGATAATCTTGGAATATGGAGAGAAAATAATGGAGGATTGGTTGGCAACAAAAGTTGCCAGTTTCCTAGTTAACTAGCTTTACCTTATCCATAGAAAAACAAGATAAAGCAATATAAAATAGATTCTGCTGTAAAGCACTGTTACTAATTCTGGATGGCCATAAAGTGGTCAAGATCAACCCAGAATCAGAAATAAATAATTCCTAGGGTATAGATGGAAAGTGTTTACTTTAAGGTGCAAATGGATGCAAACTATCTAAGCTAGTTGGTAGGAAATTAATCAAATAATGATTAATTATTTGATGTGTGGGTTTATTATATTCCAACATGGGGTTTTATCTTTTACATATACATAGAGGAATTTTTGTTGGGTTTTCTTCCCCTTGATGGTTTCTCAAGATAAATATGTGTCTATCTTGTGATTGTGTTTCTTTCAGTGATTTTTCATATGCTACTATTGTGAATTTGGATTAAAAACTAAAGATATCTAGCTAAGCATATGGAATCTCAACATCCTCTAATTAACTGTGTCAAGACATACAATTGCCAAAACTGTGATGAGCGATAATCACTACAATCTATGTCTCTTATGTGTCTCTACAATCTATGTCTTTATACTAAACAATGTTCCTAAATCAGTCACTTCTATTTTTTTGTGGTACACATCTTTCAATGAGTAATAACTTCACACATCTTGACTACATGTATCCTTTTCATCTGGTGCACTTCTTTCTATTCAACATTTGTTGATTTGTGCACTTTTTCTCCTCTGCATAAAACTCTTTTTGAGATCAATGAACCATTGATACCCCAATTAATTCTAAAGTTTGTCTAATCAGATTATCTTAGTTCTTCATTGTAGTGAATATTTCTCTCTAGATACGTGCAAAAGCACCTACCTTAGATCAACCGAATCTAAGGATAGAGTTTATGGTGCAAGGGAGGCGCTCAACCTTGACTATTAAAACAAGAAACACATATTTATTTTATTTTTTATTTTATGATCTAACGAGTAAAATAGAAATGTAACATACCTTTCAATGAGACGGGCCAACGGCAGTCATTTGAGGATTTGGTCCGATGACTTGCACGACCTGGTTCTTCGATTTTCTCCAACAAGGGTTGTCACAGGGAAATGACTTAATGGTTACGGGGAGTAAACTCAATGTGCAATGTGGGATGGTGTGGCGAAAGGTGTGGGAATGTAAGGTTTTGGAACTGTGTAATGGAAAGTGACAAAGTTTAGGAATGTAAAGTTGTTGTAGGGATACCTTCACAACGTATTTATAGGATGATCAAAGATTTTCTTGCCCATGTTATTGGTCAATGGTTTTTCATAGTGTATGGTATTTATCCATGGATTTTTACCCATTATCATTTTAGGGGTTTTTGGTTCTTTTGGGAGAATGGGGGTTATGTTACAATAAATGCCCATCTTCGTTGTATTTATGGAGGAAGGAATAATGATGTTTTGGAACAATTTTGATGGAATTAATTGTGAAGGTCAAAATAGAGGAAATAATGGTGGAATTATGATGTATAATTATGGTTTGGACCATAGAGAGCTACATAGACAATTTTTGGTGTTGACATTCATTATCCAAGCTTACTTCAAAAAATTCATCTCTTTCTTATTTACAGTCTTCCTAGATCAATATATATGTCCACTTGTTGAAGTTTCTTATCCTTCAATAATGCACCCACTTATTTGTGTCTTCTTCAAGTTATGATCTATGTCATCTTGTCACTTATCGCAATTCATATTTGTGGGGTTTGGCACACATATGCCAACTTCCTTGTGGTATTTTTTCACATATGTTCATAACTCATATTTTTCTTCACAAGTATTTGTACCATATACCATTTTCTTCATTAGAATTTTACACATAAGTTTGTGTTTCATGTTCTTCATTCGTAAGTCTCACACAAATGATATTTGCGTATATTTTTCATTTCCAATGTTCTTCTTTGTGGATATATATTTGCACACTTGTGACCAATGTCATAGTGGGATCTTTGGTCTCATGGGAATTCCACATTCTTTTGCATATATTTCTTCAAGCTATATTTACATATAGGAAGACTTCAACTCTTTTGACATTAGTCTATCCTTTGACATTAATTACATCTTGTTCGACAATCTCCTTTGTCATCAATCACAATCTAACACTTTCAACATTTTGATCCTTTAACATTTCAATCCTTTGACATCATGTTGAATACGTAATCATTTGATCCTTTGACATCAATGAAAATACATGTTCAACAATCTAATCAAAGTTCAAGGAGAGGTATCAATAGAAAAATATTCCATCTGGAGTCAATCAACCTAGATACGAATCAACATGATCTGTACACAATACCATGTTTAGGAACCTCTTTACCTAAGACTATTGAATAGAAAACAAATAGAAGGGAAGAATATTTCAAGAGAGGTGGTGTCTAAAGACACCATTATAGCACTTAAGCACAACCCATCATGGTCAGAACATCACAATACATAATGAGTATGAAATAAAACTCAAAACATGTGGTTAGATAACCCATAGGGTCGCCTTTTAATAGTTTCCATATCTAACCACTTCTTGGAAGTAAGGAGGATCCGGTCCAAAAAAGGGGTCGTTGGTCCTTATTGTTTCCATAAAATATGCAACGTCCCAAATTTTCGTCGGTTATTGTAGTCACATCGACCATGGTATTTCTGAGAATTCAATCATCTGATCAATGGACTATTAAGTCATTTCATCGACTTGTTTAGTTGGGCCTCTAGTTGACTACTCCGCTAGTCTCTTGTCATCTAACAACTGGTTGTCTCTAGAAGATCCATGTTAGTTTTTCTTAGATATTATTATCTTAGTTAGGATATTTATCTGAAAGAATAACAAGTGAAACAATCTGAATAAGATAGAATAGATACACAAGACACAAATATTTTTACCGGGGAAAACATAAAGGAGGAAAACCCAAAAAATTCCTCAAAAAAGTATAGTCACAAAGACTGTATCATAAGATGATCAAACCCAGTAATAAGGAGTATCCAACAACTAAATATCTCTCCTCCTTGTCTCTTTCTCTCTCATGCAAACTTAAGTGAGTATGAGGTGTGTATAAATGAGGGAGGGTGTCTCCCTATTTATACCTTTCAAGTGACTGACCTATTACATGGTTGGGGCCGACCTCTTACCCTAGCAGGGTCAAATTCTCCTATAGAAACTCCAAAAATACATTACATGATGTTACACTGGGGACTATTGCCCCATCTTACAATGGAGGTTGTACGTCAAGGTCTATAGACAATAATGACATCTCGAAAAGAGGAAAACACATCTTTGATGGGAGTACAACAACATAGAATGATAGTATACATCAAAATATCTTCCAAAGTTATAAATACATCAACAGTCGCTCTTAAATAGGAAGGTATTCTCTCTCTTCCATATTCATCAACACATTCGGTCCAATCATCATCATGAAGTCATCATCATAGTTGTAGCCATCATCATCTTCTTATCGATCATCGATTGGTACTATATGTCATTGAAATTTTCTACATATACAACCCTTTTTCATGCTGAGTGTATGCTTATTCCTCATCCAGGTATTCATCACATTTATGAGCAAGCCATCGCGTAGGAACAGTCAAAGACCTTCTTTACATTGCCATGACAATAACTTGCGTCTCCTACCTTTATCTCGTCGTATCTAGATCATCCCTTTTTGTACTGTACTGTACAAAACAAAAAACATAGAGCACAACCCATATTCAAACCACCCGCGTTATATCACCATAGTAGTATTCCAGGATCTTTCATGTCATTGAGACAACTTGAAACATCCACTATGTGAGAATCTCCTAGGATCACACCAAGTGCATTATGTCTCTCCACAGTCAACCTGCGTTCTACCAGTATAGAAGAAATACCTAGGTGCACCTTAAGTGCCTTGTGACCTTATCATCTCCAACGTGGGAACATACAAATATATAGATATATATGTAAGCACCAATTACAACCAAACAACCTGCTACACCAAGGATTTTATGTTCCAGGTCAACCTCAAGGGCTTATTACATCTGAACAATTTGCATCCAAGATATTTTATGTTCATACAACCTTCAGGGCTTATTACATTCAAGTAACCTACATACCATGCCAGAGATATTTTTTACACTTGGACAACCCACATAACTTATTTCATTCGAATAACCTACATACCACACTAGGGCTCATATTTACATTCATATAACCTATCTTGGGACTGATTATGTCTGAGTAACCTGCGTATCATTCTAGGGCTCATATTTTCACTCAAAAAACCTACAGGATTGATTATGTCGGAGAAACTTGCTACACCAGGGTATTTTCACTGTAATGTCCCGGTTTTGACCCCGTTACATTAAATGTACATGATGTATATATTGTAATGATCGTGGTGTGGAGCTAAAGGCCAAGGCCCCACCATTGATCGGTTATGCTATGTTTTGGATTTAAAATTTGTCACCGATTGAATATCGGGGCATGCGGCACATANTCCCATGGATGGGAGGTCGTTTTTGTAATGCCAGATACTGGGTTGTCTTCCTCACGTTTTTGGAGCTGCTGGTGCATTTTTCCATTCACGTTTTTGGGATTTCATGTGTTTTTACCATGGCTGTGAAGAGCCATTCACGTTTTTTACTGTCTCAGCGACTATTGGCCTCACGCACTGGCTATTTGGGACGTTTTCCCCCTGCTGTGAGTTGTGTTCAATGATAAGCTTTAGGACTATGTGTGTTTCCTCATGTGTGAGTCGTTTTTGCTATTATGTGTGGGGCTGTGTAACTCGTTTTTCCCTGTTTAAGCTGTGAGAGCTGAATTAATTGCCGGAGTGCAATTGTTGGTCTTCGGATTGTATTAGGAGCAAGGGTGTCGGCTTAGTTGCTTGATAAATCTGGTGCTAGAAACCACACAGGCAGAGCTAGAGGGCTAGCCTTCTTCTCCATCACCCCTGAATAGCACTGGAAGGGAATGCAGGGCCTGAGGGACTGTGTAGCAGAGAAGGGACTGATTCCTTGTGTTGGGTGTGGATGGGTGTCTTAGAGGTCAGGCTAGTTCTAGTGTAGGTGTTCTTGGCTCTGTAATGAGCTCACCAGCTTAGCAAATTGCCTTCTCCAGCTCCTCAACGGCCTGATAAACCCAACTGAGTTGGCTTGGCTGTGTTTTGGTTGTCTTTGGCTATGTGTCAGCCTGCTAGTTCCCTTATTCCTTGGAGAATAATGCCCAGCTCAGGGGTGGCAGCGCTGCTGAGAGATTAAGGAGCACACTGGCCTATGGTTGGGCGGAACGTTGCAGCGACGTAGCTGGTTGCGGAGCAAAGCTTTCATAAGATAAGTAATCTTGTGCATTTTACCTCTGCAATTCTATAATTTACTGTTAATTAAAAATGAAATGAACATGTTGAATTTCTGCTTGTTGAATGCACATTGATTCCGCTGTGCAAGATAGATAATCATAGCTGTGCATAATATACAATTGCATCTGTGCAAGATGAATTAATTAAGCTGTGTATGATGAACAATTAAATTGGGCATGTTATACTGTCATGCATTCTTTCTCAGCATTCTGTTTTAGCATTTCAGCATTGTATTTTAAGCCTGTACATGTTCATGGGCGGTTAGCCCGGTCTGATTCAGCCATTAGATCATGTCCTCCTTGCCGGTCGGAGGCTTGGGGACGTGACATTCACTCACACAACCTGTCCCATTTCCCATGTTAGATATCATGCATTTGCGTCTTTTGGTCTCTTGCTATTTTAACATAGAACAATATCGAGATTGATTACGTCCAAGGATAACCTGCAAGATTCATCATGGATTATCACATCCAGGGAAAATATACAAGACTAATTACATCTAAGCAACCTATGATCTTCACTAGGATTTTATGCTCAGACAACCTGTCTCTCCATCTATGCTAGAACTCATCACTCCCTCTTTCAAGGGATCTCGTTATGGATCACACCAAGTATTTCTATGAAGTACTCAAACTTCACTCTATTTAGAGGCTTGGTCAACACATCGGCTATCTTCTCACTTGTTTCCACGTACTAGAGTTTCACTGCTCCTCTCTGCATCATATCCCTAGTATAGTGGAGCTTGATCTCTATGTGCTCCGACTTATCATGGAACACAGGGTTCTCCGATAGTTTCACGCAACTCTGATTGTTGTAGAAGATACAGGTCAAATATAACTAGATATCAAACAAATAGAAAAATAGATTCCATAACCACACTGCCTCGCAACTTGTCAAGAAAGCGACAACATACTCTGCCTCTATTGTACTCAGCACCACACATAATTACTTCCTGCTAAACCAGGAGATCAAGCCATATCCCAAACTATATAAAAACCCTGAAGTTCTCTTATTATCAGTGGTGCTACCCTCCCAATCCAAATCAACATAACCATGTATGTTAATATACTAATTCACATCATACTTGATCCCACAATCCACTGTACCCTTTAGGTACCTCAATACATGCTTTGCAGCTATCAGGTGAACATGTCTCAAATTCATTAGGAGCTGGGTCAGGGTATTCACAACAAAGAATATGGCTGGTCTCATATTAGTCAGATACATCATTGAGGCAATCATCTGATGATACATTGTGGCATCAATCGACTATGATGAAGCATCGCACAGAAGCTTCAAGTTTGATGCCATAGGTGTGACTATCGTCTTGTAGTCCAACATTCCAAATCTCTTTAGAATATATACTTTATACTTTCCTTAACTAAGGAAAATCCCATCTGCACTCTGCCATACCTCCATGCCTAAGAATTAGTTCATCATCCCTAGGTATTTCATCTCTAACTCTTTAGCAAATCTCCTCCTTGCATATTTAATGAGTTCATCTTCTCCCGTCACGAACAGGTCATCAACATATATCAGGAGCATCATTGGTTTTCTGCCTTCAACCTTGAAATAAAAGTTTGGAATCCACTTTACTCTTGGTAAATCCTAGGCTTATCATGAAGCTATCCATCATGTCGTACCATGTCCTTGGTGCATGTTTCAATCCATACAAGTCCTTATTCAATTTGCACACATGAGTCTACCTATCATGTGTCTCAAATCCTAGTGGTTGTTCCACATATACTTCCTCCTCAACTACACCATTAAAGAATGTTGTCTTGACATCCATCTAGTGTATATTCCATCTCATAACTGTAGCCAATGAAAGTATGTACCTAATGGAAGTGTACCTTGCCATGGGTGCAAATGTCTCATCATAGTCTATGCCTTGTTTCTATGAGAAGCCTTCTGCTACAAATAGTTCCTTGTATTTCTCGATGCTGCCATCTACAACATGCTTGATCTTGTAGATCTACTTCGAAGTCATGACATACTTCTTTTCTGGTATCAGAACTATCTCCCAGACATCATTCTTCATGATCAACTAATACTCCTCGATCATGGCATCCTTCCATTCTTTCTTTTCTACAGCCTCTTCATAGGTGGAAGTTTCCTTGTCAATGTCACACAGTAGGGCCACATAGTTGTTGTACGGATTTGGTCTGTTCCTTTCTCTATGCATTCCTTCTGGAGCGCCATACATTTCTACTTCTTGTATGAGCTCATGTGCCCATGCTGGTTTCCTCTTATGGGAGTCCTTCTCGAGAAGTGTCTCTATCGGCTCTTATGGTTCTTCCATGTCATGATCTTCATGGTCTTTTGGAATTACTTCTCTAATTTCCATACCTCGGACTCTCATTTCTTCAGGTTCCTAAACCTACTAAATATGTATCCTCTTGGATCTGAAGTATGTTTAGGCTTCCTCAAAGGTTACATCTATGCTGATGTCAATATTATTGAATCCTGGGAAGTATATTTGATAGGCATTTTATGTATCGTTTTATCCTACGAATATACCCTTCCTCCCAGAAGGATCGAGCTTCGTCCTCTTCTCCTTTGGGATATGTATGTACATCAGGAAGCCAAATATTCTAAGATGGTTGACTTCTAGTTTCTCTCCTCGAAAAGATTCTTTTGGAGTTTTGTTGTCAAGTACTCAATGAGGAGTACGGTTTTGTACATACACAGTTGTCCTTGTTGCTTCTTCCCAAACGAGGAAGATCCTGGTCATGTAGAATTGCTTTCATTGCTTCCATTATGGTTCGGTTCTTTCATTCCACAACCCCACTCTACTCAGGATTGTATGGAGTGATCAACTCCCTCTTAATCCCAAAATCTCTACAGAGTTACTAGAATTCTTCCTAGGTGAATTCTCTGCCATTATCTGACCGCAGAGTCTTGATCTTACTATTGGTTTGGTTTTTTACCAAGGCTTTATATTCCTTGAAATTACTGAATGCTTAATTTTTCCCTTTCAATAAATATATCCAAGTCTTGCATGAGAAATAATATATAAAGGAAACACAGTACACATACACGCTTAATGAGCTAGAAGACATGGGTTTGCATACATCCGATTGTACTATCTCCAGTATTCCTTTAGCCTTGCTTTCATTGCTGGGAAATGTATTCTTTGCATTCTTTCCTTGTGCACATCCTTGGAAAATTCCTTCATGCTTTTCCTAGATCTTTGGAAGTCCAGAGACTGCTTTTATTGCCATCGATAGTGTTCTGTAGTGCACATGTGCAGGCCTTTGGTGCCATAGTTCACTTGGTTCTATTAACTCATGAACCAATGCTTGTTCAGGTTGTTGTTTTAGCTTGTACAAGACTCCTTCTTCTTATCCAATCACCGTTGCATCATCTATTGTCTTTCCTTTAGGCCACATCAGAACTTGTCCATTGAAAAATGAAATTCTCATTCCCTTTGCATCTAGTGTAGAGATGGAGAGAATATTTTTCTTCAATCCTGGAACATATAGCACATCTTTCATGTTGAAATATTTCTAGGAGTCTATTTTGTATGAAGCTCCTCCACTCCCTTTTACGTGGTATTTATAATCATCCCCAAGTTTCACCTTGTGAGGTGAATAGGCTCAAACATATTGATTAATGATTCTTTGTATCCCATAATGCATTTATATACCCCATTATCCACAATCCAATCATTGCTTCCATGTGAGATAGTGCCAAGAAGTGCCGAGATTAATACATACTCTTCATCTGAATCATCCTTCTCTCTTATGATTCTTTTTTTTGGTGGTTCGTCATCTCCAACAACATGAGAATGGTGTCTCTTTTTCATGATGGGATAGTCTCTTACAAAGTGTCCCTTTTCATCATAAGTATAGCATCGAACATTGGAAGGATCTCTCTTGATATTCTTTTGTTTCTTGTCCTTCTTCTTGTTGTGAGGATGGTTCTCCTTCTTCTTGTAGTTCTTCCTAGTGTGAACTTGATCTAGATGGATATCGGTACCTACTCACCTATTCCACTAGCTCAAAAAAATTGTCCATTGTGGCAGTTTCCTAGTTATTTTTCTATGGTTTTTCGGGTCCTAAACTTTCGGGACTATTTTGAGGCCCTAAACGATGCTTTTTGGTAATTTCGGTGGATAACAAGATTTCTTTGGCATGCATTTTCCCACATTCTAAAGTTATAAAAATCGGATATATCTTTCCAACAAGCTGTCGAGCGTCCAAATCAAAGATCGTATGCAAAAGTTATGACCCTGAGAAGTTGACTGTTCAACTTACCACCTTGTGGCCGCAAACTTTATGATGGTTCGTCTTCTAGAGTTATGTTTTGGAATTTTTGGGTTCTCTCCCTTGTCCTTGTTATAAATAGGCCCGTTTTGGCCTCATTTTGTATTCATATTGGCACAAATGAGCGTAGCAACCACATCTCTTCTTAGAGATAGCTACCACCATTCTAGCAATTGTATTAATGTCTATTCTATTTCCACCATTTAATAGAATATGTGTTTACTATATCTCTGTTATCTTTTCAAAAATTTTGTGTTTATAATGCTATCTCTGCCGTTTCTTTTCATTCCCATATAAATACGAATCAGTGGTATTCAAGGAAATCTTCTCTTTGATTGTTTCTTGGCGCATGTCCCCGACGAGGTCAGGATATAGAGAGTTTGGTCTCGAACTAGTTTCACTTGATCACTCCCACTGCCCCAAATGACCTCCCATGGCATAATAAAAGAGAAACGATGGAGAAGGAGATCCTATCAAATCGTTGCTTGAGGGAGCCCTCGCATGACAAAGGAATGAGATGATGGATAGTTTTGCCAAATCCTTCTACGAATGCCGCCGGCGGTAAGTGCATCTTCAATGAGAAACCAGTTTGGGGATGCATTTCCATTCAAGGTACAAGTTAAATTTGATATTCCTTAATTTGAAGGCTAGATCAATGCATATTCCCTAGATAATTGGCTAAATGTTCTTGAAGGGTATTTCTTTGTCCACAATTTCTTTGACAGGGAAAATATCTCCTTTTCTCTCCTTAAGATAGTCTCCCATGTCCAAAATTGGTGGGGTGCTTATTGGGAGAAAAATGCATCAGATGAGTCTGGAATGTTTGAGACAAATCCCACTTGGACCTCTTTCGTAGATGCCATCAAGGAACAGTATTACCCCATGGGAAACTATGATGACCAGTACACCAAATGGACCATACTTTGTCAAGAGAGGGACCAGACGGTGTCGGAGTACACCAAAAACTTACCTTGTGCACAAAGTTGGATATCAAGGATCCTGAACGACAGCTGATTCTAAAATATTGCAGTGGTCTACATCAGTACATTCAAACTGAGATGGAATTCCTTGATATATCTTCACTTCGATCTGCCTATCGGTATGTTGTCAAAATCAAGGAGAAATTTCAACAAAATAATAAGCCAAACTCTGGAATTATGAATCCATCGTAGAACCAAGGAAAGGGAAACCCTATCCCACAGAACACAGGAAAAGGAAAGGACAACTAGTCCCTGCCATAAGAAAAGAAGGGGGATGGAAAGACAAAGAAGGAAACTGGGAAGTGGTGTGAATTTCATAAAATCCCTTAGCACAACACTGATGAATGTCGCTCAAAGTAGTCATTAGTGGCCGAGATCAAATCTTCCGAATCATATCCTAATTTTGATTCCGAGCCCAATGTCATAGCTGCAGATAATGGGAGGCATATTATTCATGCAAACCCCACTGCCACTATTGCTATAGCACAGATTCAACTGGAGGGGCCTGAAGAGTCAGAGGCATAGGAGAACCTCTTACACTCGCAAATGTGGGTGAAGGGAATCCCACTACATTTTGTTGTTGACAATGGAAGCTAAAAGAACTCGATCTCATCAAAAGTCATCAAGATATTAGAGCTTCTGACAACACCACACTCGCAACCCTACAACATCGAGTGGCTAAGCCAAGGATGATGTATCTACATTAATCAACAATGCCTCCTACCATATGGCATCAAACCTTTCAAATCCGAGATATTGTGTGATATGGCCCCACTTGAAGTCTGTGATGTTCTTTTAGGATAGCTATATATGTGGAAGTGTCATGTTGTAAATGAGTCACAACCTCGCAATGTCATTGTTACTTTAGGAGGAAAAATATATCAGATACCAGACATAGTTGCACCTAACACAGTCTCTCAAGGTAGGAAGATAAGCTCACATAGCAGAAAATTATTCCTCTTCACAATTGCGTATGAAAGAGAACATCAGATTACCTCCACACCCTCAACACAGGGTATCTATGCTCATCAGACAACAGAGGAAAATAGATTCATTGTTTCCTCATCCATTTGAGTACCTCTACGATGAAAGGCCATGAATCCAAGGTGCTCCTCCACAAACAAATCATCCACACAACAATTACAACCCTCTCAGGATGCCGAAGAAAAGAAGCCTCTTCACTTAAGCAAATGTCACATTAGGAGATCAACTCAACAGAAAGTTCAATATATGATATAGGATTCAACGCAATGGAGACCAGTGCTTCCTAAGGAGGGAGGATTTATCTAGATGGAAATCAATGGCAACCCACCTATTCCACTAGCTCAAAACAATTGTCCATTGTGGAAGTTTCCTTGTTATTTTTTTATGGTTTTTTAGGTCCCAAAATTTTGGGGTTGTTTTGAGGCCCTAAATGATGTTTTTTGGAAATTCAGGTGGCCAAATGGTTACCATCAAAATGAGATTGACCACAGTTGAAAGTTTTAAATATTATATAGACATTTCCAACGAGCTATCGAGCTCCCAAATCGAAGATTGTATGCAAAAGTTATGACCTCGGGAAGTTGATTGTTCTACTTACCACCTTGGGGCCATAAATTTTATGAAGGTTCATCTTCTAGGGTTATGTTTTAGAATTTTGGGGTTCTCTCCCTCATCCTTGTTATAAATAGGGCCCTTTGGCCTCATTTTGTATTCATCTTTGCATGGATGAGCGCAGTAGCCACATCTCTTCTCAGAGATACCTACCACCATTCTAGCAATTGTATTACAGACTATTCTATTTCCCCCATTTAATAGAATATGTGTTTACTGTATCTATGTTATATTTTCAAAATGTGTGTGTTTATCCCTACTCTTTCATTTCATTCCCACATAAATCTGGATCAGAACTAAGAGAGCTTGATCTTCAATTGTTCCCATCTTCTCTTCTCTTGTTACGATTCAAGCTTCTTCTTGTGTGCATTCTTATCGGAGTCAAATGAAAGAGATCAACTTCCTTCTTGCACAGATTCCTTAAATGAATGAGTCCCATGATCCGGGGAGACCATTCAAGGTAGTCATCACAATTTATCCTTCTCCGGAGTTTTCTTCAACTACTTCAAGTTTTTCTTTGATTTGAGCAACCATTGTGAAGTAGGACTATATAGTTTCTAAGTTTTGTATCTTCACATTCTTCAACTAGTTCCTCAAACTCTTCTTTTGGTTGATGTTCTTTGCTTTGAACATCTTTCACAATGCATCAAATAATTCCTTCGGTGTCTTGGATTATGACACATGGGGGATGATGTGATCTTTGTGTTAGCACTGGAAATTTACCAAAGGTTGTGAAGGCTTATTTCTAGGTAACATCAAAACCACTTTTAAAGGAAAGATTGGATTTCTTCTCTTCCGAGAGGGATCTCTAAAAAAATATTAACAATGCCAGATACATACAAGTGAAAATGTGTATTGTTTGTAAGATTGGTTGAAACAGGACACAGGATCATTGGGATATGGAGTCAAGATGTGAAATATATATAACAGAACTTTATGCAAGGTGATTTTAACACAGAGGCAAGATAGCTACCCAGTCACAGTCGAATTATAATTTGTTTGATGGAAAATGAAGAACATGAATAGACCATCAACATAGAGCATTATGAAATGAAATCTGTATTAATTTTAGAAGAAAGGTTTGTGGACCTCTGAAAAGAATAGCTAGAGCATGCTAACATGAATTCTAGAACTATTATACCCTCATTCTAGAAGTGAAAGAAAACACAATGAATAGATAAACTGGAAAAACGATCACATGGGAAAGGAAAATATAGACCGCGACATAAAATAACACATGAATCTCTAGAAAAACACCAATTTTGGATCTACAATTTTATTAAGAAACACTTGAAAACATACAACTCCAAAATTACTCAGGTTCCAACCTCTTCTCCCTCTATAGGAGGTAAATTTATAATGTCTTATACCGACTTTATAATAAAAATTAGTTACAAACTGAAGAACAAACCTCTAACAAACTCGGACGTGGCATATTCACCATGATTTACATAAAACAGAAAAAACTGCGGACTACTTGGAAAAATAGGCTAAAAATCCTTTTATGTATATCTCAGCTGATGACAACTATACAAAATCTAAGAGAGGTGACTGCGAATAGGTATGCCATGAAGAAAACTCCATCGTGCTATCTTCCTTGACATCTTTAAGGCTGAAATTTTAACTTATTCGATCCATACTATTGAATTTATCTCCATTGATTAGGACCAGGAAAATTTGCAACAACCATGTCATGTGCCAGTACTTTGAGCTCCATATTTTCTTTGTATGACAAATTAGGTACTGTAGCATAGGTGGCTTTAAAATCAGATAGTAATTCTAATTCTCTAGCCAATTTATCAAAGATGGTCTTGCTAGACAGGGCTTGCAACATATCTCTGAACCTGCTGTTGTTTGACCTACAAATAAATAATTGCTCCAAATACTCCTTCTAAGACTATAATGGTCCTTTTTATTCCCAGAAAAAAGGAATCCCTCTGCTTACCAATGCTTTAAATAACTCAATCGCCTCTTCGAATTTGTGATCTATAATATCAATCTTGGCCTATACAGTATCCAGCATCCTATGTTTTCCAACCACCTTTCTAGCTCCAGAAATAACAACAACTCTTTTTTGGATGCCACACTTGCTGGTTTGGTCTTCTTATAAGGTGCTTAAAAAATTGATAGCATTTTGAGCTACCCTCACTAGTCTATTATGCACTTCTCTCTTTTCTAGCAAAACATTTTTCTTGGCCATTTTCAAAGCATCCTCATGATCTGCAATGAAATCTAAATAAGGTCTAAACTTGTCAACTTCTATGATTTTATCCTAAATCATATGCCTGCCCCCCTACAAGGCCATCTCGCCAACCACTTGCTTATTTAATTTGGCATTTTTCTTTATCAATTCCTGATATTTCTCATCTACCTTTTTCTTCTCTTGTTCCTATTTTGCAATTTTCTCTTCAAATTCCTTAATATGGTGTTTCAACTTTGTAAGATTAGTATCCTTCAGGCCTATCTGGGACATTGCCTTAGAAAGAGAATTTGTATCTACTTCTCCAGAAACATTTGCCGATTGAATTTCAACTTCTTTGCACTTTTCTTGAAACTCTTTTTCCTCTGTTGCCAACTTAACTTTTAGATATTTTTCACTCTCCATCAGAATTTTGGCATCTACTTCCCACTGTTTTTCCTTTTCCTCAAGCTTCAATAGCTTGGCCTTGCAATCAGTCAACTTAGTGTTTAATGCTTCTTTTTCCTTCTCAAACTCATTCAACTCAGAGGTCTGAATGATCTAGATAGAAGGAATTTCCAACTTCTTTTCAAGCACCTAAATTTCCTTTTATTTCTCATCCAACAACTTTTGAGCCAATGCTCCCTTATCTTCTTGTCCATCCACCTCCACCGATTCATACTGTAACTTTTTAAATTTGACTCTAAGGGCCTTGTTCTCAACTCGTACTTTCCTCAAGAGGTCTTGAGTTTTTATTTTACTTGACTCCAGCTTGGATATCTGTAATGTAGCCTTTAGAAATCTAGTATTTAAGATATCATTGGTTTCTTTGTTAAGGTGTATTATATCCATAGTGGGAATATTTTCTAGGTTCACATTAACTTCTAACACTTTATTACCCACTGTCATTGCCATACTTAGGGTGTCTGTAGCATGATCCCTTACAGTCTTCAATGCTACATCTGGCTTGGGTAACTATCTTATTTCCTCATATAGTTTTACTATCTCATCAAAAGTTTTATCATCCTTCTCTCTGTAAGTGTTTAGACAATCTTCTTTAGATGTATACTTGCTTGGAGTTTGTGCATTAAATACATACTCCTAAAGCTCTAAACCAGCTGCGTTGGGCTCTTCTTGTTTCTATTTTCCCTTTACATTGCTCTTCTTCACCTACCCTCTCATGTTGTCTTTGTTCACCTGCGCTATCTTCTATTCTTGTTCAACTTTCTGCTTTTTGGTATGCCAACAGTATCTATTTCATCAGTATCCATGGGCTCTGAATTCCCCCTTTTATTTGCACTTCCTGAAAAACTTACCAATGATGAGACATTTCCAACCATTGCAACTATGTTAGATAGGTTCATTTGGGAAGAATTGTTTCCAGGAAGGGATGAGACAGAGTCTGGTTCCATGCTGATATCCTTTGTAGTATAGTTAGGATAATATTCCCAATTTGCTGCTTCTCTAATTCCAACTATTTATGTGTGCTCAAAAGGCTTATTATTGTTAGCCTGTCTCCTTTTGGAAATTATCTAGTGTGGTTCGTAATTTATGGCCTGTCCCAAAGAGAATCCCATGCTTGAGCATACTATCAACCAGGGGTAGGGAAGCTCTGTTTTTGACAGTGTATGGTCCTATCTCCCAGGGAAAATTAATACCTGAACTCTTCTTAAAGCTTAGAATGTGCTCTTCTTCAATAGTAAGCCTTTTCCTAATCAATTCCAAGGAAAAATCCTGACTGTCAAAAAGGATGGAAGGACATATGGCTGATGCACAAAACCATATAGTCTTATAACTATTTCAAATTCTGTGAGGCACCAATATCCTATCATCTTACTAGGAGATAGTTGCAACATTTCCTTCATCTCAGGAAACACTCTGGGAAATGTTTCTTGAAAGATGTCATATATCTCTGCCATCAAAGAGTTCATGAATTCATAGTAATTCTTGGTCATGTAATCAGTGATCACTAACCCAGGTGCCTGTAAATTATCTTCATTGTAATACAAGAACATTCTCAATAAAAATGATTGAAATCCGAGCACTCTGGTATCATGGAAGTTAGCTAACTAAGAATGAATGTTTTCAGCTAGAAACTCATGAAATTTAAGACAATATGACTGAAAGGATTGTCCTGGAAGTTTAGGTTTGACGAGATAGGTACTCAAGACAAACATTAGACTCAACAATGGCTCTATGACATAGCCAGTAGTATCTAAACCTAGAAGGTGACTGGCTAAGGTTATGCACCACTGGGTTTCTTCATTGAACAGACTTAGGTCAATGAGGTAAGACAGACTGATAAATTCAGCATCAGGTTTTGAACAATACTTTAGGAAAGTTTCCTTATTTTTGATTGTGGACTCTCAAAAGAATTGTATAATTCTCTCTTCTTTGTATTCTTGGGATGTGTGGACAAATTAGTCTAGGATATGGAGGGATTTATGAAAGTCAGAAGCCTTAACAGGGCAAAGCATTTTGGACTTGGATTTATTCATGATGACCACTTCAGTGGTAGAAAAACTTTATGTACACCATTAAACAAACTCGTGGAAATGGGGGGTCTGGTTAACAGAGAATAAATGGAAAAAGGACCTAAAAACATCACAGGTATCGCTACCTTGGTCCTTAAGGACTTACAGTTTACCTTTAGTAGTTTCAATTGTTTCCTTCAATAGAATAGTATCAAATATTTTGGAATTTTCATCTACGGAACTTTCTTCATCCTTCCGACCAATAACCCCTAATTCCTCATTATCACCCACCTCTATTACCTTTATCTCTTCCATTTTATCCATTTTGAACAGTACCGAGGAAGTATTAGGGTGCCTACCTTGTCACTTAGCACAATTCTCTGATCCTTCTATGCCGACACTCTATACGTAGTCAGAGCGTTCCTCAATATCAAAGACCTGAAAAAAGACAAACCTTTTTCAACTCCACATATACACTTTTATAGGTTTCTATATGGATAGTCCTTGTGCGCCTCCACACAATCTGTACCATAGATCTTTTCTCTTTGCAATCCAAGCCTTTGATATGCAAGGTCTTCATACCAAAGTTTCAACACTATCAATATGTGCATCTTGATTTGGGGAAATCAACATCAACCATCGATCTCCAAACTACCCTCATCGGGACCGTTCATCCTTGAGAACTTTAACATTTCGCCAATCCTTTTTCCTCTGATCGAGTGAGCAAATTCCGATCACAAAATGTTTCCTATCCATTGATTAAGATTGATCTCTCTTTACAACCGTTGATCTTTGCATACCCTACAACTTTTCGTAGATTGAAATCCTGACCCCATTCGTGCTAGTTCAGATCATGGAATTGACTATGACCGCATATCTATCTCCACCTTTATCTCAGCCATTTGATATTTTGTCGTTTTAACATATTCCATGATTTGGAAAAGTTTCTTTGGCCGAGCACGTTCACCGCATGGAAAGTTTTAGAGCCATTAATCTAGCTTTGGATCAATCTCATCCCTCAAACATTGCACTTATTTAACGAACTCCTTAAATCTCAAAATCAAATCCTTCCTAACATCTCCACTCCACGGAATCTCTTTCCACCATTGATCTTCGCCCTCTTGGATTTGAACTGTTGATTCATGACTTTATTTACTTTATTTTGGTTGCTGCTTACTCCAAAGGTAAAATGATCCACCACCGTGGGTCCAAACCCTTTCATCATCCCACAGTCCACTATGAATACTTCATGTGCCTTAGATACTTTAAAGGGCACCATCATAGTATTTTCAAATATGGTGCTAACATATGGCTCCACTAGGGATGCTATCCTCTCGGTGAGGTAGCAAAGAACCCCGTAGACCAGTTTCCAAATCCATTAACAACTCAAGTCTTTTTATTTTATTTTTGTCTTCCTGAAATAAAGTAAAAACTGAAAAATGATTACGCTTCTGATATTAGAGCCTTCTTTGCGGGCTTCAAATATTCTGGCTCACCATTGGTACTTCTTTTAAACAAAAATTATTTACACTATGATACATGAAAATTTCCCTTCCCCTTAACTCAAATAATGTTTCAGGAACCTCCCATTCACTGGGCCTCCTTCATAATGTGACCCATCCTGATACTGTAGAATAAAAGCATTCGTACCCCTATGTGCTGCAATAAGCTATGGGCCTACCCACAAATGATCAAATTTTCCATGTTTTCATTTGTCTTCGTGTGGAGCGTCCCATTTTAACACCAAGTCATCAACCTGAAAAATGTCTTCTTTTATGTTTTTGTCAAAGGTATTCTTCATATTCTCTTGATGTATCTGTACCTCATCATATGCCTTATCCCTCACTTATTTTAGTTCAATAATCTAGTTTATTCTCCTTTGCATATGATTAGGTTCATCCTGTTGGTCCTGCAACAATTTCACAGCTGGTACTCCTAGAGATGCTGGAAAAATCACTTCAGATTCATACACCAGTTAAAATGGTGACATTCCAATGGCCCTCTTTGTGCTGATTCTGTCATCCCATAGAACATATTTTAATTTTGTATGCCATGCTCTTTTATTCTCTTCCAACAAATTCTTAATTATCCTCACCAGAATTTTGTTAGAGGATTTTTCCAGTCCATTACCCTATGGATAATAGGCAGTAGAATGATTTAGACTTATATGATACTTGTGGCAGAAATTAATCATCTTCTTGGAATTAAAAGTAAGTGCATTATCGGTTACAATTCTTTTAGGACAACCAAATCTTGCCAAAATATTATTCTCCAGGAAATCCATTATTACTGCTTCTGTAGCTCTTGTAGTGGGCATTGCTTCAATCCATTTTGTAAAATAATTAGTTGCTATCAAAATCCACTTATGCTATCCCAAGGAGTTGGGATTTATTTCCTCAATGAAATCCAACCCCCATTGCTGGAAAGGTGCTTCTACTGATAAGGGGTTGAGAGGGAGTGAAACCACTTTCCTCTTTCCATAAAAAATTTGGCATTGATGATATCTGGTGGTTTTTTTATACACATATGAAAACAATGAAGGCCAATAAAATCTTGCTCTCATAATTTTATTTGCAGTTACCTTCCAAGAATGATGTCGCCCACAATCTCCTTCATTAAACTCCTTTTCTATTTGATGAGCTTCATTTTCCAAAAGACAATTCAGTAATACTCCACCTGGATCTTTCCAATAAGATGCTGATTTATAATACATATTTTTCCAGCCTTCAGTTTCACAGACCTTGCTCTAGTTTTGCTTAACCATGCAGGAGGTTGTAAATTCTACAACACATAAAAAATATCAACATACCAAGGAGAGATAAAAAAATCAGTCATCACCTGCACTTCTGCCTCCAACTAATTTGATTGACTAAAAAAATTAGCTGCAGAGAATCACAATGAGAATCAATCATCATTGTAGCCAATCCTTGTCCCTTAATCAACTTTGTGGGCTTAACTTCTATGTCATATTCCAGAAGCACCACAATCCATTTAGCTCTTCTCGCCTCCGGGTCTAGCTGTGTGAGTAAACTCTTCACCACACTGCTGGGGACATATGTCATTACATGGGAATGGAGAATGTAAATTCTGAAATACTTTAAAGCTTTAACCAAAGCATATGCTTGTTTTTCCATTATATCATATTTTAATTCTCCATATCTTAATATCTTACTGAAAAAATATATAGGATGTTCCTCACCTTGATCATTCTTCTGTAACAAAACACCTACCCCAGTATGCTCCAAAGCATATGAGAATAGTAAAAAATATTTATTAAAATATGGACTCACCAGCACATGATCTTCTGAAATGGCTTGTTTTATATCTTTGAAGGATTTCTTAGCTTCCACTGTCCACTTTATTTCATGATCTTTTCTTAGTATATTGGTGATGTTCATCAAGATCTCAGCAAAGCTGGGAATTAATCTTCTGAAGAAATTTACCTGCCCAATGAAGGACTGTACTTCCTTATTACTTCTTGGCTCTTCTACCTTCAAAATGGCACTCACCCTGTTTAGATCAATCCTTATACCTTCTTTGGAAATAATATGCCCCAAAATTTTTCCTTCTTCTAGAGTGAAATTTGACTTCCTTGGGTTTAATCAAATGCCATACTTTCTGCATTTAAGGAAAACCCTTTCCAAATGTTTGATATGCTCCCTGTCAGACCTAGAATATACAGTAATAGCATCCATGTAAATCACCACAAACCTTTCTCTCTCATCTGCAAAAGCAATATCCATAGCACGCTGAAAAGTGGCTCCTATGTTCATCAACCCAAATGGCATCTTTGCATACATGAAGGTACCCCATGGTGTGGTGAAAGCGGTATTCTCCTAATATTCAGGCAGCACCTTTATCTTATTATAACCTAAAAAACCATCTAGAGTAGAAATTCTCTCAGGGCCCACCACTTTCTGCAAAATCTGATCCATCTTTGGTAATGGGTAATTGTCCTTCAAAGAGACCCTATTCAAATTTTTGAAATCCACACACAGTCTGATTTTTGCATTTTTCTTTCTAACAGGAGTCGGATTAGCAACCCATTTTGAAAATATCAGGTTTACAATTATTTTTGCATCAAACATTTTTTTGATCTCTTTCTCAACGATAGGCAATAGCATGGGATTAATTTTTCTGAGCTTCTGACTAAATGGTTTTTCTCCAGGCTTGATTGGAATAGTATGCTGTATAATGGAAGTGTCATACTCTTTGAGGCCATCGTAACTCCATGCAAATAGATCTGTGTATTTCTTCATCAGGTTCACATATTCATCTTTTTCTTTAGTAGGCAATTTCTTGGATAACCTTACAATTCTGGGATTATCCTCGGTACCAATATTCTTATCTTCAACAGGTTTGACCTTAGGATCTCTGGAAACATCGTGTTGGTCAAAACGTTTCTCTAAGGGAATCAGACCTCTGGCGATGTGATTACTCTTTAATTGGACTATATTCTTCCCTCCTAAAGAGCTTTTCAACTTTTCTGTTTCAACAATCCCTTCTTCGTCTCCCTCAACATCTAGGATATTCTCAGAGTCAGCTCTTTCATCGTCTATGAGGGTATTCACAAATTTACCAGACAGTTCACAAGGAGACACATCATTGAAGGAAATAGATGAGCCTAAGTCTATATCAACAACATAAACATGATTAATTTCTGCTTGATCTTGGTTTCTTACAACATAAGGTGATATTTTTTCACTGTATAGTCTCTTGTTTTCATTTCGAATGGGAATTGTAACATAAGACATATCCATTCGCAAACATCCCTTTAACTTTGAAGTCCAAGACCTTGACAACAAAATACCAAATTTGGGAGGGATATCAGCCACAACAACATCCATGACCACGGTTTTGGATGGTAACTTATTCAAGGATACTACCATGTATTTTATCAAACCAAGACATTTAACTCTTTTAGAATCAAAAGAATACAAATCCTTATAAGGTCTTGTAATCTCCAACCCCAAACTTTCTACCACTCCCTTAGGCATGAAATTATGTGAAGCACTTGAATCCAACATAGAATTATGGAACACTATGTC
Source organism: Pseudotsuga menziesii (assembly GCA_001517045.1). Lineage (NCBI taxonomy): Eukaryota > Viridiplantae > Streptophyta > Pinopsida > Pinales > Pinaceae > Pseudotsuga > Pseudotsuga menziesii. The sequence goes on from LPNX010685011.1 coordinate 336,741, forward strand.
ATGCACATTTAAACTCATATACAAAGGTGGTACTTCTTCATCCTGCCTAGCCACACTATCGATATTAGACCCCAAGACAATAGTAGGATTGTCATCTGTTAGTTCCAAAATGTTTGGGTGACTTTCTCCCTGATTACTGATCATTTTTGTTATTGTGTTTCTGTATTCCTGATTTTCGAGCAGCTCATAAAAGGAATTGAAATCTTCAGCTTAGCAAGTTCACTTTGTAGATTAAACATGGAGGAAATTTTATCTACATCCATAGGCGCTGTTTGTTTCGGTTCTTTTATTTTCTGAGTTCTATCTTCGACTTCTTTATGTACAATAGGTTCCTTTTGTTTTTCATTTCCTTTTTTTGTATTTATCTGACTGCTAGAAGGATGATTTGGATTTAATCTTCCGTTATTTACAGAAACATCTCTACTCCTCAATTTGATCTTTCTAACATCATCTATAGCATGCATATACCCCTTATGATGCTATTCCAATTCCCCCTCCAAATTATTATCATCTTCATGTGCAAACATGTTATGTTCTTCCTTAGTCAAATATATTTCAGAATCTAAATCACCAAAATGATGAATATGGTATTCAATAGACTATGCACTATCATTATCATCCACATAATTTTTAGGGAACAATGGTCTTATCGGCTGATCTTCTTGGTTCTTTGGATTCCTCACGTCCCTCTTCCTATTCTATGGGGGTGGTGGAGGAATGGGCCTTATAAAATTTGGGTTTCTTATCTGATGTTCATTCTGTTCTCGATTCATTGGCCTAGCCTCCACATTTAGCCTGTCCATTAACTTTTCCATGTTTTTCAGCATAATTTCAAATGTGACATCATTAGATGAAGAAACAATAGAGGTGGAGGGATTTTCTTCTCTACCTTTCCTCCTATCAACATCTTCCCTTTGTTTTATCTTCCCACATGCCATCATATTGGATTCTACTTCTAATGCATCTGTAAACATAGCAGGAAGAGTGGATGATTTTATTTCTCTCAACAACAATGAAAAATCAATATCAAAGGCTTCAACATAATGAAGTTTAGCAGCACCAGGTGAAGGCTTAATATAAGTAGGTATTGAATTATAGACTCTCATGAAACTACTGGAAAACTCATGGAATGACTCAAAACATCCCTTCTTAAGATTATTGTAATGGGATAGGACTTGTAATGGACTCTGCTTATCATCACATCTTTCCAAAAATGCTGTTTGGAAATCTGCAAAGTTTGGAATAGATCTAGTAGGTAAATCTTTATACCATTTCTTGGCCTCCCTAGACAAACTCTATGCAAACAGCCTCATCTTGACATCCTGATGATCCACTTCTTCTAAATCTGTAAAATCATCAAAATTTCCCACATGGTACCTTGCAGAAACATTCCCTTCTCGATCATACAATGAAATTCTTTGGGCATAGTTCATATAAAGGTCATGCAGTACTGTAGGTAAGGCCAATGGAGCAAATCTAGCTGCAACCATTGGTATCGATGGGTTTGGAGCAAGTGGTACAGGCTGAACAACTGGAGGATTATGAATAGGCTAGGAGATAGGAAACTAAAAGTTTTGAAAAATAGGGGAAACTTTTTTAGCTTTCGCTGAGTCTCAAGGTCTAACCACAAAGAGTCAAGAAGATATGACTCCAATCTACTAGGGTTAGTCTCAACTTTCTTTAGGATAGACTTAGACTTTTATTTTGACAGTATTCTCTCAACACTAATTTCCCATTCAGACTCTGGTATGTTACGTAAATCTTGAGATGATGACATATCAAAGTGAGGAATATTTACTTTTTCTTTATTTCTATTTCTAAGTATTCTTTCTAGATTTTCCACACTTTGCAAAGTTTCAGTATTAGGATTACCTATTGTATATACTCTCCTGAAATCCGGGATGTCTCATGTAATATTGTTCAAAATGAATGTGAAGTCTCCAGGGAAGCTGTACAACCTTCTTGTGAATGTAGAAACTCATGTTTTCCGGCAGAAATCTCTTTCTTGAAACTTTGCAATCCTTGTCGTTCTCCCCAAGGCTAATATGCATTTTCTTCCCCGGCAATGGTGCCAGTTTGTTATCACTAGAAATTTACCAAAGGTTGTGAAGACTTATTCCCAGGTAAAAACAAAACCACTTTTGAAGGGAAGACTGGCTTTCTTCTCTTCTGAGATACATACAAGTGAAAATGTGTATTTTTTGTAAGATTGGTTGAAACAGGACACATGACCATTGGGATATGGAGTCAAGATGTGAAATATATATAGCAAAACTTTATGCAAGGTGATTTTAACACAAAGGAAAGATAGCTACCCAATCACAGTTGAATTATAATTTCTCTAGTGGAAAATGAATAACATGAACATACCATCAACACAGAGCATTATGAAATGAATTTTGTATTAATTTTACAATAAAGGTTTGTGGAACTCTGAAAAGAACAGCTATAACACGCTAACATGAATTCTAGAACTGTTATACCCTCATTCCAGAAGTGAAAGAAAACACAATGAACAGATAAACTGGAAAAGCATCCACATGGGAAAGGAAAGTACAGACTGCAACATAAAATAACACATGAATCTTTGGAAAAACACCAACTTCAGCTCTCCAATTTTATTAAGAAACACTTGAAAACATACAACTCCAAAATTACTCGGGTTCCAACCTCTTCTCCCTCTGCAAGAGGTAAATTTTAATGTCTTAGACCGAATTTAGAATCAAATTTAGTTGCAAAATGAAGAACAAACTTCTAACAAACTCGGACGTGGCATATTCACCACGATTTACATAAAACAAAAATAAACTCCAAAATACTTGGAAAATAGGCTAAAAATCCTTTTCTGTATATCTCAGCTGATGACAACTGTACAAAATCTGAGAGAGGTGACTGCGAATAGGTAAATAATGAAGAAAAATCCATCGTGTTATCTTCCTTGACATCTTTAAATATGAAATTTTAACTTATCCGATCCATACTATTGAATTGATCTCCATTGATCAGGACCGGGAAAATTTGCAACAACCATGTCGTGTTCTAGTACTTTGAGCTCCATATTTTCTGTGTATGATAAATTAGGTACTGTAGCACAAGTGTCTTTAAAATCATATAGTAATTCAAATTCTCCAGCCAATTTATCAAAGATGGTCTTTCCAGACAGGCTTGTAGCATTTCTCTGAACCTGCTGTTGTTTGACCTACAAATAACTAATCGCTCCAAATACTCCTTTTGATATAGTAATAGTCCTTTTTATTCCCATAATAATGGAATCCCCCTTCTTACCAATGGTTTAAATAACTCAATCACCTCTTTGACTTTTTTATTTATAATATCAATCTTGGCCTGTACAAAATCCAACATCGTATGTTTTCCAACCACCTTTCTAGCTCCAGAAGTAACATCAACTTTATTTTAGATACCACACTTGTTGGTTTGGTATTCTGATAAGGTTCTTAGAAAATTGATATCATTTTGAGCTACCCCCACTGGTCTCTTATGCAATTATCGCTTTGCTATCAAAACAATTTTCTTGGCCATTTTCAAAGCATCCTCCTAATCTGGAATGAAATCTAAATAAGGTCTGAACTTGTTAGCTTCTGAAATGATTTTATCCCAGATCATATGCCCGCCCCCCTACAAGGCCATCTCGCCAATCACTTGCTTGTTTAATTTGGCATTTTGGTTTATCAATTCCTGATATTTCTCATCTACCTTTTTCTTTTCCTGTTCCTCTTTTGCAATTTTCTCTTCAAATTCCATAATATGGTGTTTCAAATTTGTAAGCTCAGTATCCTTCAGGGCAGTTTGCTTGGAACTATTTTTCCTTTGTTTCCAACTTAACTTTTAGATCTTTTTCACTCTCCATCAAAAGTTTGGCATCTACTTCCCAATGTTTTTCCTTTTCCTCAAACTTCAATAGCTTGGCCTTGAAATCAGTCAACTCAGTGTTTAATGCTTCTTTTTCCTTCTCAAACTCAGTCAACTTAGAGGTATGAATGAGATAGGTAGAAATAATTTTCAACTTCTTTTTAAGCACCTGAATTTCCTTTTATTTCTCATCCAGCAACTTTTGAGCCAATGCTCCCTTATCTGCCTGTCCATCCACCTTCACTGATTCATCCTCAATCTTTTTAAATTTGACTCTAAGGGCCTTGTTCTCAACTCTTACTTTCCTCAAGAGGTATTAAGTTTTTATTTTACTTGACTTTAGCTTGGATATCTGTAATGTATCCTTTAGCAATCTGGTATTTAAGATATCACTAGTTTGACTGTTAAGGTGTATGATATCTGTAGTGGGAATATTTTCTAGGTTCACATTAACTTCTAACACTTTATTACCAACTGTCATGGCCAGACTTAGGGTGTCTGTAGCATGATCCCTTACAGTATTCAATGCTACATCTGGCTTGGGTAACTATCTTATTTCCTCATATAGTTTTACTGTCTCTTCAAAAGTTTTATCAGCCTTCTCTTTGTAAGTGTTCAGGCAATCTTATTTAGATGTATACTTGCTTGTAGTTTGTCCATCAAGTACATACTCCTGAAGCTCTAAGACAACTTTTTTGGGCTCTTCTTGTTTCTTTTTTCCCTTTACATTGCTCTTCTTCACATGCCCTCTCATGTTGTTTTTCTTCACCTGCACTATCTGTTGTTCTTTTTCAACTTCCTTCTTTTTTGGCGTGTGTTGAGGCCTGGAATTTCGTAGGCAACAACAGCAAGGGATTCTCCCCAGTCAACATTCCCAGCTAGCCTGTGATTTTTTTGTATAGGGAATCCATTCGTTTTGCGATCCGGCTACCATAGGTCAAGTAACAAAAATAAAGGGTTTTACCGGTTGCAGCCCGGTACACTGTGTATATTTTTGTATTTTTGACTTTAAGTGTGATATGCAAGTTCCTATCTAAGATGCATATTGATGAAGAATGCGAGGAGTGGCCACAATGTGATGCACAGGTTCTTACCTCTCGTCTTAGACTATCTCGCATCTAAATCACACACAACTAGAAAAAACAACACTAACTAAGCTATCCCTAGGGAGAAATATTATCAATTTCTGAGTAATGTAATACTGTTCATATGTTCAAATAAATCACAGATAGCTGTTCTTAGAATCAAAACACATAAACATGAATAAATATATGCACAACAAGACAGCTTGTCATCGGTTAAAACATTCATTACTCATAGTGGAAATTATCACAGAATAAACCAGAGAACATTCATGTAAGAACATAGGTTCAGAAAGTTAGAACGATCTCACAGTTAATGAAACACAACTGAAAATGAAATAGTTCCCCTTCAACATTGTTCATTTCATCACATTTGAACATTCCACACAACACTTTCTCCAACAGACAAAATTGTAAGTTTATTATTGCAAAACGAAGTAGTTCCTTTTACAACAAGTAGTTCACAGGTCTCTCTAGGAAAAATCCCCCTCCCTTTCTCCCCTTTCTACATTTATACAAGAACCAACTCCAAAACCTTTTAGTTTCCCCACAACCGTTTCAATCTCTGGTTTTGTCATTACGTGCTACTCATAATTCAACGTTACGTTTTAAATAAAGATTTCTATGAAACAATGGGCACAACTAGATAACTGATGAACTGCCCAATCCTGGGCATTTGCTTTGTAATGATTACATTTATCATTCCTCGACCCCTTAATAATTGTCTTCCTTGAGCAACGACTCTGCCACTTTATGCTTTAGCGTGCTTTTCCCTCCAACTGCATCTTCTTTCCATGATAATATTCAAGGGGATTTGAGAAAAAATTGCAATGTCTATCTGTGATCGAACGAGACTTATCATTTATTTCAAATACCTCTAATAAACATAAACCATAATGTAAATGAAAATGAGTACTGCAGAAGAGAAAATCATAGTTTGGTTCCTATGTGCAAAATTCGAACTAAAAACAAAGCACACCACTCTCTTATGAAACAATTATGATCTCATAACAATCGGTGGGAAAATGATTAAGAACAGGAACATGAAAACCCCCATCAGCAGATCAGAACACTTGACATCGGTTCATTAGCGGGATACATAGCCGCAACGGTGGGTAACCTACAATCTAGGGGTTTCAGCACATGAACCGAGATTGGCGTGGTAAAACGTCAGGGGTCAAAACCTCTCTAGGCATCATATAGTTAGTGAGATACACAGCTGCAACGATGGAAGTTAAAAGGTCAAGAAAAACCCGCAGACTAGTCAACATCGGAGAAACAAAGAACAGGACATCGACAAAAAAAAAAACAGTCCGACGGGTAGTTAACCTATTTTGGAGCTGCAACGACGAATCTCAATCAGCCTTCGAATTCCGATCCAAGTCAAAACACTTTTTGAAAATTGCAAAACAAGGTCTTTTTCAAAATAGACCCCGGGTTCAGTGAAAGACTTTAATTATCAGCACCATGTCTAACTGAATCTCGAAAGAACGGCAACTAAAAAACCCACTTTAAACTTCAAAGATAAAACAACGTAAAACCAGCTGATCCTTATAGTCCACAACATGCATAGACCCAAACGGAATCCCAAATAGAAAAAATAAATGGCCTCAAACAATCCAAACATGTAGCGGAGTAGGAACAAAAAGCCTTCAACAAAATCAACGAGGGTCAAAAATTTTAAGAAATTTGGGAAAAGTTGCAGCTGCAACAATTGGCGGCTCACTAGTGAACCCAGATCTCTGAATAAAATACGGTTTAGGAAACATACTATTTAGCAGTAAAACCGACATGCTGAATTCTTCTAGATGTTTGGATTCCCATAATGTCAGATATATGTACTTGTAATCATTGATGATAGTCCAATTTTTTGGGAATGGAAACCAAAATCTCAAGGTCACAATAACTCTTTTGAGGCTTAAATAGGTGGATTTCATTTTAACTTTGTCTTTGGGTAGCTTCCAGTTTAGAGGCCACAGGATTGTAACACATGGTAAACAGAAATATTCATTTGTTCCCCATTCCCATGCCACTTGGCATTTTTCGTTTGTGGACTTTATGTCCTTTTGAGTCCTCCTGATGCCTTTTCTTTTGAATTTTATTCGGTCTCTTCTATCCATAGTGTCCTTTTGTGTGAGAGATGCATTTAATTTTCAACTCACGGACGGAGAAGAACTTTTGGAAATCTGTACTCATATAATTCAATACTTAGTTTCGATGATATTTGCTTTCTTAGGAGTTCTGACTCTTATTATCCCTTTAGCTTTCAATTCCTGGCATGGCATCATTTAGATATAATATACTGTTTACCCTACTCTTTTTTCCATGTGTCTTTTGTTGTCACCCCCTAGGACGTTTCAGATGTGAAATGGATGGAGCCTCGAAATAGTATTCCAGACCTTTTTGATTCTGAGTTATTTCAGGGATTACACTGGACTTCAATGTGTTCATAGACAATTTAGGAAAACTACTTACTAGAAGGAATTCCAATAGATTCAAACAATAAGACATAGTCTAATGCCCAAAGAATCTTAGTTTATCAAGGGTTCTGATGCTCTTAATGCAACCAAAAGTTTGCTTCCTTTATTGGAATCAGAATAAAACTACACTAAACAAACAAGAAAAGAACAAATCAAAGTGGCAAAACAAGTCAATTATTTATGTACAAAACAGAACAAAATAAAATAGAATCAAGAAAAATAAGGTTTAAGAACTAAACCATTTACTGGTAAGTTCTCCTCCCATCCCTGCAAATCCTACAACTTATAGGTTTAGGGGCCAAGCTTAGCCACAATTTGGAAAGTGCCTACCCACAACTGTTGAAATTTCGTGTGTTTTCCCTTCTTGTCATGAGGTTGATCCCACTTAAGAACCAAATCTCCTACTTCAAATTCTTTTGTCCCAGCTTTGTGCTTATCAAACCACCTCTTTACTACCTCTTGTTGTTGTTTAAAACGTTCTCTGGCCTTGGCTCTAGATTCCTCTGCCTTCAACAGATTATGTATCCTCATCTGCAAGACTTCATTATCTGATCCTCTTGATTCTTGAGCTATTATGGAAGAGGTTAGCATGATATTGGGGGGGAGAATGGACTCTTTTCCATAGACAAGGGTATATGGCGACACACCTAATGAAGTCTTGGGGGTGACCCTATCAGCCTAAAGATAATTTGGTAATGTTGAATGCCAACTTCTCTGGTTTTCTATCATAGTCTTTTTTAAGATTCTAATCAGATTCTTGTTCGTAGATTCAGCTAGACCATTCCCTTGTGGATAATAGTTTGCAGAGTAATGCAACTTAATTCCATTTTCATGAGCAAATGTAGTTAATCTAATAGAGGACAAATAAGTAGCATTATCGAAAACTAGAGAAATTGGAACTCCAAACCTGGTCATAATATGATCTTGCAAGAAGTCCATGACCGCATCTTCATTCACTTTACGCAACGGAATGGCTTCGACCCAACGAGTGAAGTAATCGGTTGCCATCAGAATATATTTGTGTTGCAAGGAAGAGTTTGGATTTATCTCTCCAATGATATCCATCCCCCACTACTCAAAAGGTTATGTTATCATCACAGGTTTTAATGGTCTTGCTACTTTAACTTATCTTCCACCACACCTTTGATAGATGTCGCACTTTCTGACATGGGCATGTGCATATTTGAACAGTGTGGGCCAATAGTATCCAGCTCTAAGAATTTTATGGGTTGTTGTATCCTTAGAAAAATTTCCTTCAGTAGGCCCATCATGCAAGTCTGACATGACCTTCTTCGCATCTTCTTTCTCCAAGCATCTAAGAAGAATTCCATCATAATTCTTTCTGAATAATATTCCTTCAATAATCTGATATGAGACTGATTTAAGACGCAGTGCTCTTCTTTGCTTAGAATTCCAATGTTTCGGTAACAATCCCTCCTGAAGGTAATGCACAAGGTCTTGATACCAAGAGTCCGCAACTGTGAAAAGAGGACATACATCCATCAAATGTAATTCAGCTTCGTCTTCCCAGTCATTTTATTCATTGTCTTTGCTTACAGTCATTAGTTTTCACAATCCTTTCCCTTTAACTATGGAAGCTGGCTTGAATTCGAGGTTATACTCGTATAGAGCCGTTACCCAATTGTCTCTTCTTTCTCCTAACTCCTTTGGTATGAAAAGAGACCTCATAGCTGGGTGTGGAACTATTACCTTTGTCTGGTTCTAAAGTATGTATGGTCTAAATTGTTTTACTGCTTTGAACACGGTGTAAGCTTGTTTATCCACAGCTGGGTAATTCAATTCAGCCCCTTGCAGACCAGTGCTCATAAATGATATGGAGAACTCATCTCCCCCATCTTCCTTCTGAGTAAGCACCGCTATTAGTGAATCGTCAGATGCGAAAGTGTACAAAATAAAATCTTTCTCAAAATCCAGACTCTTGAGGGAGGGTGTGTGTGCAACCGCTGTCTTTATTTTACTAAATGCATTCTTCTCTACATCAGTCCACTTGAATTGGACACTTTGATTTACCATTTGTTGCAAAGGTTTAACAATTTGAGCGAAATCTAGCACAAACCTTTGCACAAAATTTATTTTCCCCATAAATGATTGCATGCCCTTTTTATTATGGGGTAAGGGAATCTGTTCGATAGCTTTGATCCTCTTTGGGTCTATGAAGATCCCCTTCTTAGAAACCACGTGACCCAACAACTTACCTTTGGTAATGGAAAACACACACTTCTTCGGGTTTAGTGAGATACCATATTTTTGGCAACGTTCAAAAATCTGTTTTAGATGAAATGCGTGTTCCTCCCTTTTCTTTGAGAATATTGTGATGTCATCGAGGTATACTACAGCACTACAGCCAATCAGACTGCAGAAAGCTATGTCCATAGCCCTCTAGAAACTAGCTCCAGCATTTATGAGTCCAAAGGGCATCCTTCTGTAAGGAAAAGTTCCCCATCTGGTTCTGAATGTAGTTTTAAGTCTGTCTTCTTCAGCTACTAACACTTGATTGTAGCCTGAGAATCCATCTAATAAAGAAAATAATTCAGAACCTGAAACCATTTGTAATATCTATTCCATGGGTGGGATAGGATATTTGTCTTTATCCGAAGCGCGATTTAAGTTTTTGAAATCCACACATAGTCTAATTTCTCAGGATTTCTTCCTTACTGGTACCAGATTTGAAACCCATTCCGAGTGTCTAACTTTGAAAATAATTTTACCATCCAACAGCTTCTTCACTTCATTCTGAATCAGAGGCTCTAATTTAGGATGCATTTTCCTTAAAGGCTGTTGATAAGGCTTGACTCCAGATCTAATGGGGATAACATGCTGAATAATATTGGTGTCATATGTCTTCATATCTTCATACGTCTAGGGAAAAACATCTTTGTATTGTTTGAACAAACTGATGAACTTATTCCTTTCACCTGGAGAGCAACAATTTCCCAAATTCACATATTTAGTCTCAATTTCAGTCCCTAAATTAATTAACTCGAACTGTAGAGACGAGCTATGAGTCTTCACATTCACTGGCCTTTTGAATTTCTCATTTAGATCAAACATTCGCTCTAAATTCCTAACTCCTTTAGGAATAAAATTATCGAATTTGAGCTCGGCCTGATGCTCTTCATCATCAATAATCGCCCCTTTGAAGGTTTCATCATTTGTCAGGAATTCTAGAATTTGCTAATCATCATCAAAAACTCATAGATTGGTAATCATATCTGGAACCGAAGGCCTGAAAATAAATTCAACAGAGCACCGATTATTAGAGGGAACAAGCCTTGCAGCTGAGGTGGCCAACAAGTTAGCTACCTCATTCTTAAGTCTAGGAATCGATAGAATGTTAAATGCATGAAAATATTTAGGCAAATCCCATACATCATTTTGATAAGATTTTAAATGAGGATAAATGCAATGTATTTGATTTCGAATTTGTTTTACAATTATTTAAGAATCCCCATACACTTTCAGATTTTTTATCTTTAATTCAATTTCTTTTCTTATTCCCTAAACTAGTGCTTCATATTCAGCTGTGTTATTGGTGCATTCAAACTCTAACCTACATGAAAGAAAATGTTTATTTTTCTTAGGATCAATCAGGACACAGCTAGCACCTAACCCCTCCAAAGTTTTAGAACCATCAAAGAAAAGCGTCCAACAATCGCTTACCACTACTGTGCGTGAATCAATACCTACATCTATAGTTAAGTCTACTATTTTACAACCAATTTCATCAGCCTATGAGAACCGAAGGAGATTAGGCTGAGCCTCTGACTTATCGCTAGCTTCTTCCGCTTGATAATTTAACAGTTCTAGCTCAATAAAGTAATTTCCCAAAATAGAATTCACTGGTTCATTTTTACCTTCGAACTGAGTAACATTGTGTTTCATATGGGGCTCTCTTAAGACTTTAATTTGATTTGGGATTCCTTTATAAGGTAGCCACATATGTGACCAGTCCAAGGCAAAATATCCACTCAACTTTTCTGACCAATCTTGCTCAAAACAAGTCCATAAGCTCCAGGTATGTCAGCTACCACAATGTCAATGAATTGACATACCTTATCATTTGAAGACAAACGAATGAGAACATCCTCCATTTCCCCAATTACCTTAACATTCATTCTATCCAACTGAATGACACTCCAGGTAGATGGTTTAGGTTTTCCATTTATCTTTTTGCAGATTGACAGCAGCATAACGTTGACTGATGCCCCGAGTCTACTAGACAATTGTGCACGTTGTGGTTGAAAATTTCAAAAGTGAGGAGAAAAGGTGGAGTCTTGCATTTAGGTTTACCTCCCACACTCGCTTCACTAATTTCTTCTTCTTGGGGCTGATTGTCAATGGGGAGTTTCTCCTCTAACATTTCAAGTGCTTTCAATAACTTTTCTTTCTGCTGCAGCACATTGCACATCTCAAATAATGAGATATTTTCCCTTACCTTTTTTATATCCTCCACGATGTCATAATCCATATTATGTTCTGTAAGATTCATTTTAACATTATTTATTTTCTCTTCAATGGGTTTAGTAGGCATGTTGATCTGTCTTGGATTTTGACTGGTGGTGGTAAATTCCAGAATTTTATCAGCTGAGGTATTTTTTTGAAATTTCTTAACATTCTTTTGAAGCTTCTTAATCTTTGGAAGCATAAGACTGTTTTCCTTAATAAACCCCTGGATTCTTGTTGTTACATTTGTTTCCAAGGTATCCTCATGTCACAGGTCCTTTTCTTCCTTGATATCAAACAACGATACACAATCCCATAAAACCATGGCCTCATCCTCTTGTTTTTCTGTTGATTTATTGTTTTCTTTCCCTTCTTCATCATTATCCTTGGTTAACTTGGAATCCAAAAGCTGATTCATTACCAACGTCATTGAATTTATCCATTGAGGACAATTCTTTTCAGAATGGGGTTGTTGGTGAAAAGTGCAAAAGTTATCCATCTCCACCTCCATTAAGTTCATTGATGTAGTGCCGTGCGGAGGGGGTTGGGATTGATTGTTATCTTCCCTTTTCTTGTAATAAGGATTATAAAACTTCTGGGTTTCCTTTTTCTTTTCCAAGTCTATTATTCTGTTAGAGAGATTCTGCATCATCTTTTCCATTCCTTCAAAATATGGTGATTGCTCCTCTTTAGGCTTAGTAAATAACAAAGCTTTCCTCCCAACATTTTTTTCTCCCTACCATTCAGGATAGTCTTCGATACTTTCCTTTTCAGCCTCAACTCTTTCCGCTTCTTCATAAGTCTCTGCTAGTGTAGGTTTGGCTTTCATTTTGGCAAACATGGCCAGATTGAGCCCTAGATATGAAGTATAATACTCAATCAAAACTTTATCTGAGGGTTTGTCAGCTTCAAAAAAATTCTTAAGATAAGCTGCAAATCTTTGGGTAAAACTATGCACCTTCTCTTTTCTTTATTTCTTTAAGGCACACAGTCCTTTCATGAGAGCCGCATGAGTTTTTTGGGCGGCATATTTACTTCTGAAAATCCTTTCAAAGGTATCTCAGTCTGGCATAGAGTTTGCAGGCAAACCAAAATACCATGATGCTGCTGCTCCTTTAAGGGTATGCGGAAAAATTCTACAAACTACATCCTCATGTTCCCCAGCCCTCAATCCTTCTATTGCCAAATAGAAACATTGTAAATGGTCATCTACTAACATCTTCTCATTTGGATCAAACTTGGGTAGCATCTTTTCAAAAGCTTGAGGTAAGTCATGCAACGGAGGTGTTAAGTTCAAGGGTGATCTGGCTTTCCAAGCCGGTGGTGGATTTGGTGGGTTAAGTGGCTGATTTGCATTTACACCTGCCATGAGTCTGGGTGGAGAGTGAGGAGGTGAAGGAATAGGAGTACGTGCAGGAGAACAATAAGGTGTGTTTGGGCCTACTTGATTCAAAGGTTGAACAACTTCCTGTAATGCTACTTCTACTAACTCTTCCAAATCTCCAACCAACACTGAATCTTCCAAGATGGGACAATTTTTCTTCTTGTATTCTCTTCGAGGTAAATCAGGGATAGTGGGTAATCCTGCAATAATATTTACATAATCCCATGTGTGTCTTCTCATATCATTAACTACTTGGTTGTCTACAGAAAACAAATGTTCTCTATTTTCTTCAGAATTTGGATCAAGAAATAAATTGCTTTCAAAACTATCCCTAGTGGAGTAATTTCAAGGAAATGGATTTCCCCTACCAGCCATGCACTGGTGGCCCTCTTTCTAGTGCCAGAAACTGTTGAGGCCTAGAAATTCGTAGGCAACAACATCAAGGGATTCTCCCCAGTCAATGTTCCCAACTAGCCCGTGACTGTTTGGTATAGGGAATCCGTTCGGTTTGCGGTCCGGCTACCGTAGGTCAAGTAACAAAAATAAAGGGTTTTACCGGTTGTGTCCCGGTCCACCATGTATATTTTTTTAATTTTGACTTTAAGTATGATATGCAAGTGCCTATCTAAGATGCATATTGATGAATAATGCGAGGAGTGGTCACAATGTGATGCGTAGGTTCTTACCTCTCGTCTTAGACTCTCTCGCATCTAAATAACACACAACTAGAAAAAAAACACTAACTAAGTTGTCCCTAGGGAGCAAGATTATCAATTCCTGAGTAATGTAATACTGTTCATATGTTCAGATAAATCACAGATAACTATTCTTAGAATCAAAACACATACACATGAATAAAGATATGCACAACAAGATAGCCCGTCATCTGTTAAAACATTCATTACTCATAGTGGAAATTATGACAGAATAAACCAGAGAACATTCATGTAAGAACATAGGTTCAGAAATTTAGAAAAATCTCACAATTAATGAAACACAGCTGAAAACGAAATAGTTCCCCTTCATCATTGTTCATTTCATCACATTTGAACATTCCACACAACACTTTCTCCAACAGGCAAAATTGCAAATTTATTATTGCAAAACGAAATAGTTCCTCTTACAATAAGTAGTTCACAAGTCTCTTCGAGAAAAATCCCCCTCCCTTTCTCCCCTTTCTACATTTATACAAGAACCAGCTCCAAAACCTTTCGGTTGGCCCACAACCGTTTCAATCTTCAGTTTTGTCATTACGTGCTGCTCATAATTCAACGTTACATTTTAAATAAATATTTATATGAAACAACGGGCATAGATAGATAACTGATGAACCACCAAAGCCTCGGCCTTTGCTCTGTAATGATTACATTTATCATTCCTCGGCCGCTTAATAATTTTCTTCCTTGAGCAACGACTCCGCCACTTTATGCTTTAGCGTGCTTTGCCCTCCAACTACATATTCTTTCTGCAATAATCTTCAAAGGGATCTGAGAAAAAATTGAAATTTTTGTCTATGATCAAACAAGAATTTATCATTTATTTCAACTACCTCTAATAAACATAAACCATAATGTCAACGAAAATGAGTACTGCAAAAGAGAAAACTGGAGTTTGGTTCCTATCTGCAAAATTCGACCTAAAAACAAAGCACACCAGTCTCTTACGACAAAGTTACGATCTCATAACAATCGGTGGGAAAACAATTAAGAAGGGGCATATGAAAACCCCCATTGGTAGATCAGAACACTTGACATCGGTTCATTAGCGGGCTACACAGCCGCAACGGCGGGTAACCTACAATCTAGGGGTTCTGGCACACGAACCAATATTGGCACAGTAAAATGTCAGGGGTCGGAACCTCTCTAGGCATCGGATATTTAGTGAGATACAAAGCCACAACGATGGAATTTAAAAGGTCAAGAAAAACTCGCAGACTAGTCAACATCAGAGAAACAAAGAATAGGGCATCGACAAAAAAAAAAATAGTCCGACGGGTAGTTAACCTATTTTAGAGCTGCAATGGTGAATCTCAATCAGCATTTGACTTTCGATCCAAGTCAAAACACTTTTTGAAAATCACAAAGCAAGGTCTTTTTCAAAATAGACCCCGGGTTCAGTGAAAGACTTTAATTATCAGCACCATGTCTAACTGACTCCCGAAAGAACGACAACTGAAAAACCCACTTTAAACTTCAAATATATAACAACGTAAAACCAGCTGAGCCTTATAGTCCACAACATGCGCAAAACCAAATGGAATCCCAAATAGCAAAAATAAGTGGCCTCAAACAATCCAAACATGTAGCGGAGTAGGAACAAAAATCCTTCAACAGAATCAACAAGGAGGGTCCAAAATTTTAAGAAATTTGGGAAAAGTTGTAGCTGCAACGGTGTGCTAGCAGTATCTATTTCATCAATATCCATGGGATCTGAATGGTTTTTTTTCTTTGCACTTCCTAAAAAACATACCAACGACGAGACATTTCCAGCCATTGCAACTATGTTAGACAGGTTCATTTGGGAAGAATTGTTTCGAGGCAGGTGTTACAGCTGATTTTACCACCCATGGTTGATCACACTTTTATGGCCTTCCATGTCCCTCTGCAGACTCTTTGGATCCCATGGACTATTTTTGTACCTTTGATGTTTCCAATATCATCCCTAAAAACACCCATTATTTGTTGTACGTGAGTTTTAATCACTTTCTCGCGTATATACGTCGATATTACCCTTAAAACCGTGTACATTGGGATGTGTGCAAAAGGACAAATGTTTTTGGAGTTTTCCTTGATGTGGATCCGAGTAACTTGTCTCTTGGAATTCCATATGCATCGATATTGCTCAGATTTGACCTTCCATTACCCCATTGAAGCACTATATAAGGAACCCTTTGGATACATTGAAGAAGGACGAATTGCAAAGCAAGAAAACTATAGTCCATTGTTTCTGTAGCTTGCTTATACTTGAGTTTGCATCCCTTTGTCCCTTGGAGCACTTTGTGTTCTTCCCAAGTTTTCCTTTTCTAGTGAGCTTTCTATCGAGATATGCAGGATTGAGGTGGTGGAGGCCCAGGTGGAGGACTCAATTTCTTCGGTTCGCAGACGTGCCAATAGAGGTTGTAACTTATGTAATCTCTGATTTACTTAATAGAACTATCTTTTCCTATCCAATGATGTGCATTTAAATGAATATTGAATCCATGGATGTGTTTAATTTCTTATGTATCATTGATTATATATGCTAGAGTGGGCCTAACACTATATCATATAGCATGCTTTCTTATTTACTGTTGTTGAGAGTAAATTGCTAAAGCAAGCAGGATTGGAAAAAGCTGAATGGGGATCTACTACAACCGTTCGGAATAAGGTATGTTTCAAGATCCTTTAGTGTTAGATGTTGTATTTCTCTTGCATATTGGGAAGGGATTGATTTCTGCGGTTTCTTTGTCTGTTGTGGTACCTCCCAAGCCATAGGAAGTTTTCTCTGTATCATAATTGGCGACCATACTGGGGAGGTTCCTAGTTGTTTTTCTTTGGGGGTTTTTTGGCTTTCAATATTCTTCTATTGCTATGATTTCTATGTTTCTGTGTCGGGTTTGGGGGCATGATTACCCAGTAGTGTCCCGAAGTACTAAATTTTGTCTCAGTTTGTCCATTTACCTTATTTTTCTATATTTTTCTTTCTATACATGGGTTTTGCTTTCAAAGTTGCATGTACACACTGGTTTTCCTGGAATAGTCGCATATGTATGTAGGTTTACTGAGAATATTCGTGTATGCCTTGATTGTTTTCTTTTTTGGGAAAATTAAGTGTTACTAGGTGAGTTTGGGTGATTGATGAGTCTTCTTTGATGCTTCTGGAGTCTGTATATCCCCTCTATTTCTGACCATAGA
The DNA here is from genome assembly GCA_001517045.1 of Pseudotsuga menziesii. Lineage (NCBI taxonomy): Eukaryota > Viridiplantae > Streptophyta > Pinopsida > Pinales > Pinaceae > Pseudotsuga > Pseudotsuga menziesii. Next base: position 353,914 of record LPNX010685011.1, read on the forward strand.
CTCTTTTTTATTTGATTTTTGAAAAATGTTATTGTCATTTTATTTTCTATTTTTTGTTTTTTGATTAGTGAATTAGGTCTCTTTTACCTTGATGCTTTGCTTGGCTACTGTTTGTGAGTGCTTGCAGAGTCTGAGGGTTGTAGAGTCCTACTTTTGCTTTTTATCTCATTTAATTCAAAAATACAAAAACATATTGATTTTTTGCATTGTTATGCATTGTTTGCATTTTTCATTAGCATGGTACTTGCATTAGGTTTGCTTGGTGAAAATTAGTCAGATTTTCATATAGGAAATGATTGCATATCCATTTGAAGGAAAAAAATTGCACTTCACATAGTAGCATACCCTGTTTTTCATTCGACACGGTGCATTTGCATTGATTGTTAGGTGTGCATTTTACTTCTTGTTGTGTCATAACATCATTATTTGCACGACCATTTAACCTTTGAGTAATAAATCCAATTAAAATCAATGCATAATAAAATGAATTACACTCTTTTATTTTTTAGGGTGCACCAACAAGACTAGGTTTTAGGGTCTTTGAATAGTTCATTGTGAGTCAATTCTCCAAGACCACTAAACAAAACAATTAGGTGTTTTTCTAGGTGAGAGTGTGAAATCCTTTATATAATTAGTGTTTCTTAGGATCCTCCTCTTACAAGGGTGTTAAGCACGAGGTAGTGTGAGCGGTTATGATTGGGATGACCCCTGGTTGTAACTGAGTAGCACCAGAGATATTTCCAGGATTGTATTCGTATCTGGGGGCTCTTTTGAGAGTTTCGGGATTTGCTACCCTACCTATACGGTCAATCCCACCTGCTACTATCCTCCTAAGAATTGATTATATAGAGGTGACCTTATTTTCCTTACCTAGGTTATCGAGGGGGTATTTGCAGAGGTTATTCTGTAGGTGTCCTAGCCAGGTAGGGGTTAGACAACACAGTCGCTATATGCGTTGAAGCTGAGGGCCATTATAATTGGTTACGAACCTCTGCTTGTTGTGTATGGGAGTCTCAAGCCTCTCCTATGAGAGACATACCTAATTCATTCACGAGCTCACATATTCTATCCTTGTTTGCTTGTGATTTGGCTTTACATTTTATAGGTGTATGCTCTGTGCACGCTAGTTTTCCTAGGGTTTGCATAATTAGATCGAGTCTCTTTATTTTTTGAGTCATTGTGGATTCAGGTGCGACACCCCATTGTTCTCATCATTTAGCAGGAATTCCGCCTTCCACATATCCTCTTCCTTTGGGAAAGAGAACTAGACAGTCCGGGCGTACTACTTCTCACTTTGATTCACACACCATGGGAGATAATGAGGATGAGATTCTGGAGATGTATTCTCCACCTCATGAGGTTGGGGAAGAAGAACCTATTAGCACATATGATGCTTCACATGAACAACCTTCATGATCTGGTTATGATCCCTCATTCACAGGTCGCCAGTATTGGTTTTCGGGCAACGAGACTCACCATGAACCCGTAAGCACTAGCCAATTTAGATATGACATGTCTGATATCCCTGCACCTGATCCGGCACATGGTTCCGAGTTATAAGTTGGTCCTAGCACTATGCCTGGGGGAACTCCCATCCCTTTCCATGCGAAGATATCTAGGGGCACTAGTCACATTACACCCTCCATCCCTGTGGTGGAGGCAACTTCGCATGTTCATCCTAGACCTAGTGTTAGTAATCCTATGTGGATACCAGAACCGAGACAAGTGAACATTGGGAACACCACTTACATTCCTTCACATGTCCCTTCATCTTCAAATCCTATTCCTTAGAATGCATTTTTAACGTCACAACCTCCCCCTAGTTCATGTGGGCCTTCAGGCCAGAATGTTGCTACTAGCCATGTTCATTCTACGACTGCTCGCACAATAGTATCTCAAAGTCAAGTACCTTATTTTGTGTCAGTGGGTCATGTACCTGTTTCTGGATTGTCTCATGTTCTAGCTTATGGAGCTTCCCATACCCCTAAATATGGAAATTCTCATGGTACATCCCTTGGAACACCTTATGCAGCTTTTCATGGACATTCGTATGGACCGCACTATGGACAAAACTATCAACCATATGGGTATGGGTATCAATAACTTGCTTACTCTTCCAATTATGGCTTTGTATCACCTCATAATCAAGGCACCCCACATCATAATGCTTCCATGCAACCCTACATGGGTCAAATGGGAGGAGGTTATTATGGCCAAGGCCATGGTATTTATAGCAATCAACCTTACATGAATAAAAACTACCAGGGAGCGTGGAATCGACCAGCTCATCCTAGGCTCCCTTTCCTTGCAACTTTAAACTTACCTGACTTGTTGAGATTGATGAAGGATCATGTGTCTCATAACCCAGCATGGCCGGTTGTCCCTAACAAGCTTCCTTCAGAAATTCCCAAGTTTAAAGGTAAGGCTGGTGAAGATCTTGGTGAGCATGTCACCACTTTCCACCTTTGGTGCTCTTCCAATTCCTTACATGATGATTCCATTCGTTTGAGGCTATTTCAATGCACCCTGATGGATCCTGCAGTGAAATGGTATATAGATTTACCTGGGGGGGTGCTTATGCTACGTTTGATGATCTTGCACTGACTTTCCTTAATCATTTCCAGCTACCCGTACGTTACAACGTCGGTAACAAACTCTTGTCGACCTTCCGGAAAGATAAAGTCACACGCATCTCGAATCATATTCAAGAGAGGTGTAGAAAAAAATAGTTAATCAAATCTTTTATACCATCAGAGTTTGTTCTTGAGTGGTTCCTCAAATATTTATTACCTTACATAGCGAAGGATGTTTCTACATCCGTAGTTCAAAACAAGGAACAAGCTATTTTTAGGGAACAAGACCTGGATTTGATCTGTGCTCAATCTAGAATTTTGTATGAGATTATACCTAATGCTCCTAGGTCCAATTTCGACCCCAAGGTCAATCCTGGGCCACATGCTGATGGTATTGTGGGCTATACAAGTACCAAATCTACGGACTCGGTTGTGAAACAAGTGAGTGAATTGTCAATTAACCAGTCTGTGTCTGGACAAGCTATGCCTTCGTCTCAACCTACCCAATTGGTGAATGTACTTTCCATGCAATCGTCGAACCCAAAAGGCAACCAACAGCTTGGAAGGAATAAGAAAAAAAGAAAAAATAATCGTAAGGGTGGGGACAAGAACGAGAATGCTAATAATAATGACAAGAACACTAATGCTGGTGGGGACAAGTAGTATAAATGTAAGGTGAAGTTTCCTTGCAACTTGTGTAAGGAGGACCATATCACTCACTTGTGCCCTTGTATGGATGATTCCTTGAGGTTCATAGCATAGGTCCTAGCTGTGTTAACTAATCCTTTACCCAATAATCAAAATATGAAATCAAGGACCATTGATCCTAGTTGTGCATCGGGTGGAAGTCAAAACCCGCTGGAGGCCACTAGTGGTCATGGATGCATCAACATGATGAGTGCTGCTAAGGTTGTGACTAGTACGAAAGACTATGGTTTGTCACAACTAGACCTTGGGAAATAACCTTCCCCACCCGAGATCCCTTTGTGAATCGAAAAGCCTATGGATAAACCTGAAGCTCCACCTCGCATTCCTAAGGGAGTCTTAAAGAATTTGGGGCACAATCCTAATGCCCGAGCCACCCAGAACTATTTATATTTGGGCCAGACTCCTTGTGTGATGTCTGCATTGGAAGTGCTTCATACTTGTCCTCCGTAGAGGAAAGCCTTGTTGTCTGCTCTTGGGGTTAGTGACGATAACTCTTCTACTATGATCAAATTTGAAACCATGGGAGTACAAAATTTCTTTCCTTACTACGTGTCTCTTTTGATTCATGTAGAGTGTCTTAACAACACCTTCAAGCGTACTATCATTGGTGAAGGCGTTGCTGCTTCCGTGATGTCTTTGTCATGTTGGAAGGGTTTGGGTTCTCCCAAGTTGTCTCAATCCGCTACTATGTTGAAAATTTTTGATGGTATATCATTTCAGCTGCATGGGATTCTTCCTTCTTTGGAGGTCCAATTGGGAGGGAAGACCATCGTGATCGAGGTTGAGGTGGTTGATGCACCCCTTTACTACAATGTTTTATTGGGTAGGAATTGGATGTATAGTATGCAAGCCGTAGCTTCCTCCCTCTTTCAAGTGATAGGATTTTCGTTTAACATGAAGATTGTTACGATTGATCATAATTCATTCCATAATCCGAGTGTCAATGCATCATCGAGAGCTTCTATCCTAATTATCGATCATTCTCAGCCAACAATTGGGAGTGATGGTGTAGGTATGTATCCTTCTCTTATGGGAAACTTTAATTGTCGTGCACCCGTTCTTATGATTGGGTCTAGTTTTGGTGGGGCTTCATCCTCGTTGAATTCGGTGTCTTTTCACACTACCCATATGTAAGATCCTTGGATTGTTCCTTCACTAAGTACTTTGAGTGTGCCCATTGAGACAGATGTGCCCTTTCTTGCAACAATGGTGGCGTATCAAGCTAATCTTGATCAGGTTGTAGAGCCTAGTCCTTCCTCTTCATGGACAGAGGAGGAGGACCCATATGTGCCGCCTGCATGGGAAGTAGAGTCATCTCACTCACATTATTGCCTTGATGATGTTTTTCCATTGGATGAAGCTATTCTTGAGTCCATTTCTGGGGTTGAGAAACCTTGGGAAGAGTTGCATCATCGATCATATTTTCTTCGTAAGCTCGATTGTATGGAGTGTGATGAATTTAGGGAGATTCTTAGCGAGAATATTGGTAGCCCCATGGTTCCATTAATATCTTTTGGTCAGATGGCTGATGGAAACATGGATAATTTATCAGCAACCATTCCTATCAATATTTCTTGTGATCTTGGCAAAATTGAGAATGTCTACATTGTGGCAGGTTGTTCCCCTGATGAGATCAAGGAGTATACCGAGTTGTTTAAAGAGTTTCGTGACATTTTTTATTGGTCATACGAAGAGATGCCAGGTATTGACCCTTGTATTGTCAAAGATGATATCAAAATGTATTCAGATGCAAAACCGGTTCGATAGTGTTTGCGTGCGATGAATCCTAGAAAAGAACCCGCCATTAAGGCTGAGATAGAGAAACTATTGAAAGCTAGTTTTATCTATCCTGTTCCCTCTACAGAGTGGGTTTCAAATCCCGTTTCGGTAGATAAGAAGGAGAGAGTGATCCGTAAATGCATTAATTTCAATGACTTAAATCATGCCTGTCCTAAGGATAATTTTCCCACACCATTTATTGATCAGATTTTGGATGAGTGTACCGAGACTAAAGTATTTTCCTTTATGGATGGTTTTTTTGGATATAATCAGATTCGTATTAAGCCCGAGGATCAACATAAGACTACATTTATTTGTCCTTGGGGTACTTTTGCATATCGGAAGATTCCTTTTGACCTTAAAATGGCGGAGCTACATTTCAATGGGCTATGATCTTAATATTTCACAATATTAAAAATATTATCGAAGTATATTTGGATGATCTCACTTCTCACTCTCGTTTGAGAGTGCGTCATCCATATCATTTGAGATTAGTGTTCAAAAGATGCTGTCATTAGTAGGTTCATTTAAATCCTCATAAGTGCATCTTTTGTGTGACTCTTGGTCACTTGCTAGGGTTCATCGTATCCAAGGAGGGTATAAGAGTCGATCCCTTAAAAGTCAAGGAAATACTTCAATTGTCTCCCCCATGTAATATTACACACCTTCAGTGTTTGCAAGGCATGGTGAACTTCTTGCGGAGATTCATGGTTAATTTTGCCAATTTGACTAAAGGCTTTATGAATCTTTTGAAGAAGGACACCCATTTTTACTGGGATGAGTGAGCCCAGGAGTCCTTTGATTCTCTTAAGCAATCCTTAGCAACGGCCCCCATGCTTAGTCCACCCGACTATAGACATGATTTCTTGATTTATGTGGCCACGTCCATGGATATGGCTGGCATGGTTTTGGTTCAGGAGGATGAGGAGCTCCATGAGCATGTCATATATTATTTGAGTTGAAGCCTTCTAGATGCAGAACTTCATTATTCCCATGTGGAGAAGCTAGCTTTGGCTACCGTTCATGTATTTCAGTGTTTGAGACATTACATTCTCCTTCACCAAATTTTTGTCGTAGCTCATATCATTCCATTTTAGTTCATCCTCACTAGAAGGATGATTGGGGAAAAATACAATAAATGGATTGTCATTTTCCAAGATTTTGATCTCAAGTTCATTTCGGCGAAATCGAAGAAATCATTGATCTTTGCAGAGCTTATATTCGATTTTCCAAGTTTGGAGGAGGAGGAAGTTTATGAGGATATGTTTTTCAATGAGCATATTTTCCTTATCTCAACTTTGGACCTTTGGTATGGGGATATTATTTTATATTTGCAAATATTGAAGGTCTCTACTCACCTTTCACGGGATGAGCGACGACGATTACATCATGTAGCTAAGAACTACCTTATAGTGGATAACACTTTGTACCGTCGTGGGTTATATTCCTTATTGCGTCATTGTTTAACCCATGAGGAGGCTGAGGTTGTGCTGAATGATTGCCATAGAGGGGCGTGTGGTGGTCATTTATTTGGTCTGTCTACAACCCAAAAAATATTGAGAGAGGGATATTTTTGGCCTTACATCTTCAAAGATTGCATTAATGTGGTCAAGAAGTGCCACCCTAGCCAGGTGTTTGCACGTAATATGCGTACACATCTAGCCCCGTTACATCCTATTTTCATCGTTGGTCCCTTCACCAAGTGGGGGCTTCATTTTATGGATTGCAACCTGGCTTCAGTTGGGGGGCATCATCACATTATTGTGGCTATCGATTACTTCATGAAATGGCCAGAGGCTATGCCTACAGTTAAATCCGATGGTGAGACAGCCACACATTTTGTTTTTAACCAGATTATCACCTAGTTTGGCATTCTAAAACAACTTGTCACTGACCATGGTAGGCACTTTCCGAATAAAATGATGGAAGAGTTGGCTTCCAACTTAGGGTATAAGTAAGAGTATTCATCCTCTTATTACCCTGAGGTGAATGGACAAGTTGAAGTAGTGAACAAATAAATTAAGTCTATTCTCCAATGACCCATCACACAAAGCAAGACTAATTGGCATATTATGTTGTATCCTGCTTTGTGGGCCTATAGAACCGTGGTTAAGACTACCACCGGTTTCTCTCCATATCATCTTGTACATGGGGTGGAGTCAGTTTTACTGGTTGAATGTGAAATCCCTTCTCTAAATCTAGCTGTAGAGATTTTACCTGACAGTTCCATGTTGGAAGAGAGTTTGGTCCACTTAGAGCAGCTTGATGAGCAGTGACTAGATGCCTTAGTGGCTCTAGAGGTTAACAAGCGTCACATCAATGTCCAATATGATAATTTATTCGTCAAAGGAAGTTTAATGAAGGTGACTTGGTCCTTTTGTGGGATCAAGCTAAGGAACCCTTGGGGGCAGGGAAATTTAATCCCATGTGGCATGGTCCTTACGTGGTTAAACGAGTCTTAGAGAAAGGCACTTATGAGATGGTTGATTATGAAGGGACAACCTTGGCGAAGCCTAGAAATGGACTGTATCTCAAAAAATACTATGCATGATCTTCAGCCAGGGCTGATTGTTGTATATTATTGTACAGTTTTGCATTGCATAGTTAGATTTTCTTATGGTGATCGGGTTTTTTGATTAGCTTTCGTTTCCTATGGCATATGTCGATGGAGTCTTCCGTTTACATAGGATTCGTTGATGGTGCTAGCCGTCACACTCAAAACTCAGCTTCGGCTATTTGGGTGATTTATACTCCTATGGGTCAAGTATTGTCTTTAGGAGGTGTATGTTTATGGTCCTCTTCAAAAAATGTTGCTGAATATAGTGCCGTCATTGAGTTATTGCATGATGCCATTTCACATAGTGTTCATTCTCTTGAGGTACGTCTTGATTCACAGTTAGTTGTTTCACAGCTTAATGGTTTGTATCGTATTAGGGGTCTGACATTATTACAAATATTCTTACTTGTTAGATTGCTAGAATGACAGATTGAGAATATAACATACATTCATGTTCCAATAATTTTTAATCAAGTTGTTGACTCATATGATAACTATGTGTTATATTGACATTTCTTTCATAGACCATAAGCATATCACAAACATACATTTTACACACATGTAAATATTAATAAAATCAATCATCATAAAAGCTTTTCATTAATATCCAAAAAGTGATGTCATAATACATAAGTGTCATTTACAAAATTGGGGCTTCTGAGCCACCAACATATAATACATGGTCATACAAAAATGAATACACTTAGGTCTCTAAGCTTGAGGAGGAGGGGGGTTATGATCATGATATAGCACTACGGCTCTAGCTAGCCATCAAAAGAGTCGAATCCATGCTCGTGGTACACCAACCACCTAGTACTGCATGGCCTCAGGCAAGTCCTCAACTTGTGCCATGGGTACCTTGTGTGTCAAGCGAACAAAGTTCGTGTGGATGATTTGGAGCATCCACTCCACATCTGCACCCATGATATCATCTCCTCTTCCCCTTCATCGATGATGAGGGAAGCCTTCTGGCCATCATGGTCCTACATTTGCATATACATGACATATTATCACTATGTGTCGTCACACCAAAAAATATGTCATTTGAGTCAATATATAAAAAAACACAAAAAATTTAAATAATTCAAAACTTAAAAAGTGGGTTTGGGATTCTTTACATATGTCACCATAAGCTGCTCCTGGTGGTAGTGGCATATCTAGATCTCCACATAAGTCTATCCCTACATAGGGGTAGTCATCTATGGCGATGATCTATCTCTACCACCATGGAAGGAAGTTTGCTGGGGAGGGGTTAGCCACCCTACCTCTACCCAGTCTGCACATGAAATTCACCCAGCGTCACTGGGCTGGATCCCAAACTCCATGTGGAACAATGTCCACCCTAGGGCTTAGCCTTGGCACCCACTTAAATAAAAATGTGCTTAGTATAGTTCCAAACCCAAAGTTTCACACCCTACCCATCTTCCAGTCATTGAGCTGTTGTTTCATGTTGCTCAACAGTGTCGTACTCCAGTCATACATTGTAGGTCGCATACACTCTACTGCATAAAACATCATTGGTTGTGAGGCTTGGTGGAGTTAATCCAACCCTGCAATCCTAACTAGTGCCAAAATTATGTCCTTGAGCCCTAGAATATGGATAGAGTTTTTCAGGATTTGACTCCCAACATTTTCTATCTCTAGAAAGCAGTACACATCTATGTACTCATCGATGGTCAGCCTGCCTCCTGGCCCACGAGATCGGAGGTTCACCATCTCTCCTCGTCGGGATAAACCAATAATAAAATATATGTCCTAAACCTCAATGCTGAGTGACATCCCATCTATCTGAAATGTCTCAGATTCCAGATCCCAATAGTCCACCAGTAGCTGGAGTAGTCTTGATTTGGCCCTCAGGCTGCCAATACACCAAAACTTGTATAAGCCACATGCTCGTAATGCTTGTTGGGCCATGAGATCACCTTGCATAGCTTCCTCCACATCACCATGCTCTCTTTCTCTCCACTCTAGCACCATCCTGCACAAAAAAACAAAGTTTTGATCACATTTTTCCTTTAAAAACCTTGTTTGCGGCCCTGTACATGATTGTTCTAAAAATAGCCAAATATGTATGTGGGTTTCAGTGATTTTTCTGTGTATGATGAGCCCTATATGCGGAAAAGAGCCTGATTTCTGTGTGGGCCAAAATGCACAAGTATGGATGGATCAAAAAATGAAATAGACCATGAAAATTCAAAAAAATTGCATAAAAATGAAAGAGGAGGTCATGAGAATCTACCTGGATCAAACAGGGAGAGATTCCGTTGGACGATGCTCCCAAAATTCGTTTCTGAAGTTCTGAGCTCAAATACGCTATGTTGGGTAAAAATTTCAAATGATATGAAATTTTTTTAATTTTTTACTATTTATAGAAATTTTTTGAAATTTTTACCTACTCTCTATATTTTTTGACCATTTTGGACTGTTGGAACTAATTTGATGTTGTAGGAGTCCATTTTGAGTGTGGTTTGAACGTGGCTTTGATTTGTTCATGCCTACTGCAGGTATTATGTCTAAACTGGCATATAGGTTAGGTTTCACATATATTTGCATTTTGCATAACCTTATGAACATTTCATTTTAACATTAGGTGCGAACCGATTCCATCTTGTCACAAAACCTTCTTGCTGCTTTCAGAAGTGACATGGTGTGGGAGTCCTTGCTGCTTTTAGAAGTGACATTTGGTGCCCATGTCGACATTTCTCCTTTAGGGTGTGGGAGTCCTTTCTATAGTACCACCATGACTTTGAGCAAGAGCTTCATACTCCTCTTGACCTTTATGATGGCCTTTTCCCCGGGACTCCCTTGTAAATGTCAAGTTGTAATTGCACTATCATGAGTTTTTCTTGCCTTATTGAGCCTTATGCTAGCTTCCCTGACTTTGATGATCAACCATATAGCCCAATCTTGTCTCATGTCTAGCCAAGAAGAGCCTTTTCATATATCTTTTGCAGCTTGATTCCTCATTTTTTACTGGGAGGAGACTTTCCCCCAAGTGTCGTTATCTTGCACATGTTTCCTTGCATTGAGCATATGTATGTTCCACTGCTTGGAACTAGTTTTTTTTCCCTTTGACACTCGTCTCCTCCTATTTTGTAACTATAAAGCACTTTTATTCTTTTTTTAAGATTTTCAAAATATCTAAAAAGTAAAAAAAAATCAAAAAACCAAAAAGTCGGACAAGAAAAGATGTTACCTTTGGAAGCAGTCAAGTCGTGTCACCTTCAAACAGAGCACTATATATCACATTCGTTGGTTGGGTTAGTATTTTGAGTTTAGGAGTTGTACTCGTATCTCTAAGTTTATCTCCACCGACTGGTTAAGCTTCCAGTCCCTATGGAGCCTCTGTTGATGCCTCATGTGTCGCAGAGATGTCCCAGTTTTGTATATCGAGTCTATTCTACCTACATTTAGTTACCATTCGCCTCTATGCTCTTGTTCTAAGGAAGTTGAAGCCTGAGTCGACCATTCCTAAATCCTCAGTTGTCTTGACTTTGCATGTCGGCCATTCCCGGTACTATTACTGGTTTGTGCACATCTTGTTTGAGTCCTTCCACATTATACATCATTGCTGAGTACCTCATGTTGGTTGATGAGGGATGCCTTAATTCCATCCTTCTAGCAGAGTCCATCCCATCGACTTCAGATCATTTATTCTGGGATAGGATTCTGGAGTCATTTGAGTGCCTTGAGAGTTACAGTCATCAGTGGTAGGTTCTCTCGCCATCGACAGTTTTGGGAATATATCAATGTCCCCTGATCGATGGATTCTTCCAAGTGTTTGACCTCAACACATTTATTCGCACTTGTTAGATTACAATCTGGTACCTTGATTCCCATTTTCATTATCGGTGGGTGATCTCGCATCTGTTAATGGTATACATCAATGACCGGTAATCAGACGATGGACTACTATGTTCGACCCAACACCTCTATTCACATAGCAGGACATGTACTCATAGCGGTTTGTGTAGAAGACTTTCTAGATTGATGGCATTTCATATACGCTACCTCCTTGATCATGCCAGTGTTCATGAGATTTCAGCTCTTGTGACTTGATTCCAGTGTGTGTCAGATATCTTCAGCCATTATGGAGATCTTGTTCTAGGTATATCTTCAGCTTTCATGGAGATCTTGGTCCTTTGTATATCTTCATCATGGAGATTCTGATCTATTATATATTGTACATGGCGATGACCGCACATGTGACAGTTTGTATATCATTCCTTTTCATGGCCATTGTACTCTTATGTATCCAAGACTGCTATATGTATTTGCAATCATGTGCATAGTTTGATTATTGTATTATACTATTGGATGGATGACTCTTCCACCTGGTTCTTCATTACTCCACTTCTGGGATGGATTTATAATGTATTTTCGGCCAACAGTTGGTCTTCATCATCTCCACTCATGTATATGGTCTGAAATGTGTGTGGAGTTGTTTTGACAGAGTGAATTCAAAATATATGTACCCATTTCACAATGAATGGGTAGCTGAAAGTGTGTAAGAAAATAGTTGCCAACGCACTAAAATTCACAAATGAATGTTGTGGAAGTTCAATATACTACTTCGCAGTCGTACCGTTCAAAGTGCACTGGAAGAGTCTCAAGCGAATAGAGTCATACATCAAGGATTTTGAATAAATCCATAGATGGAAAGTCATGACATGATTTTTGGGATCACCTCCATGCTTCCCATCAAACTTTGGGATGTCTGATGATAAATTGACTGGAATAGAAGGCCATGAAGGATTGTGCTGAATGGGATCATTAATCAACTTGGATAAATTGGGCGAGTCCAAAGTTTCTAGGAATGGAAGCTATCAATTAGGTTCGACATACTGCTAATATTGATAAGGCATATGAGTACCAGTAGGACCATAAGCTGATTGATATATTGGTTGTTGAGTTGTTTGATGGGTTCAAGATCCTCCCGATGGGGAAGGGCCTCTAGGAGGAGGACCGCCTTAAGGTGGTGGGCCTCCAGATGGTGGTGTACCTCCAAGTGGTAGTCCTATAGATGGTGGTTCCCTAGAAGGTGGACCTCCACGTGGTGGAGGCCTAGAAGGTGGACCTCCAGGAGGTGGGCCTCTGGGTGGTGGTCCTCCCTAATGTGGACCACATCCAGGTGGGACTCCACTATCTGTGCCTCCGAAAGGTGGGCCACCATAAGGTGGCACTCCGACACCTCTAGTAGTAAGAATAGGAATTGCTTCCATAGTTGACATGTAAGACCAATTAGGTTTCCCCCACGATGTGAATGTGTGTCCAGGGTATGGGATTCCAGGATACATAGTTCCTGTAGATGTAGGTTGATAATTAACATTTGCTACAAGTAATTGATTTCCTAGGTAACCATAACCCCAATAAGGTTGGTTTACTACAGGTTGTAGCCCTAAGGGTTGGCCTGAACTCGATGGAGGGTTTACCATGTTGGTATGGGTAGGAGGAACAACCACTATAGGTTTTCCTACATGAGAAGTCTATCTAGTACTAGTAAAAACTCCACTAACATGTAACGTAACTCATTCCATGGGTTTCCCCCCGGTGTTAGAATGTACTAACACCATTTGAGCTAAGGATTCCCCCCCAGCTGCAGAGGGCATGGGAGGACTAGACATATACCTTTGATTTACAATTCTAGGGTTGGAGGTTTGACCTGGATTATGAGAAATCACACCACTAAACGAAACTTCTTCAAAAGGACCCAAAGTCTCAGTAAGTGTACGATATTCAGAAGGCCATGGATCTGACAAACAGGGAAAAAGGGTAGACATAGGTTCTTTGTAAGATACAGGTGAAGGAACAATTCTTTCCATTCTCTCTAAAAAATTGTGAGCATGATCAAGAGAAGCTTGGATTCTCCTATATTCATCCTCACCTGGAGGAGGGTTTTCAAAACAAGGTCTAGTGACCCCAAATTCAGAAATGGATTGACCCGTAGAATTTTTCCAAAAGGGAGCATTAGGTCCATACCTAGTTTCAGCAGGATTATCGGTCCGACCTTCAATCGGAGAATGAAAGGAAGTGTCATCCATGAGAGGTTGTTGTACCAAGGGATTTATGTAAGTAGTGAATTGTTCTTCGCTTTCCACAACTGTACTTCCTTCCACATGGGAGTCAATTGGAGCTCCTTGATCTATGGATTCCATTTGGCTCTCCCCTATAGTAGGTGGAAAGCCAGGTGGTAATCCATGCTTTCTTATGGATCGTCTCAATGGAAACTCATCCAGATTGTATGGTATCTAAAATCCTAACCTAGGGTTTCAAAACTAAAGAAATCACACAAAACCATATCCTACAAAAACTATAGGTCGCAAGCAAACTTAAGTGACAAGAGGATCTGAACAAGCAAGTTCTTCACCAGGATTTTCAAGTCTTTGCAACTTGTGATATACCGCAGGTTCCAACAGTAAAACACGACGAGGAGGATCATCTATCCCTCACCTGAATACTCGACTACCTGGATGGCACGTCCGTAGTAATCTCCTTGAGTGCTATTCTCGATTTATTGCGCCAACCAAATGACCAAAATGAATTTTCTCATATGGTCTCAGGAATCCTAGTAGAGCCTCCCGATATACTCAAGGTACATGGGATTTCAAATCCGTAGTAGTGTTGTCTAATGCACAACCATTCACAAGGGGCCTTCCTATATACAATTGATTACGTGAAGTACCTTTTGATATACCTTAAGGGTACATGAAAGGTCGTTTGATATACCGAAGATACATGGAAGAACCGTGTGATTCGGCTTGTAGTGCAGGCAATGAACAACAACTCTTATGTTTTACGACAATGGAACATGTCTCTAACCTATCACTCAAGTTACTAATAAATTTTAACCTATACCTCTCGTTAATTTTAAGTTGAACGGTTAGGTGAATGCATGGAGTTATGACAGAAATGTAAAACCATGCAATAATGATGTGCAGATTCTTTCACTTTATCATTGGAAATATGCCTAATTACAGGAAGGAGAGAGTATTTTTCTTTGTCCAATTTTGTTTCAAAACCAAAATGTTCCCAAACAGTCAAACTCAATAAAAACTTTCTGAGAATGTCAATAAGCAAAATACTTCTAAACTAATCTTTTTGAAAGAAAGCAGATAAGGAGAGATCTCTTTTCCCTAAAAAGAAATACAAGAAGCACTCAAAGGTATACTAAGTACTTTTTCAAATTTACTTCAAAAATAGAAAGATCTAACTTAAAACTACTAATATTTTTCTTTTGATTGAGACAAGCATGTAAAATGAAAGAAGAAAAATGGATATCTGAAAAATTATCAGGATGATCAAAGATTCAATATTTTGTCTTCAAACAGAATTATAACTAGATATCAACAAAAAAATATATCTTTTTAAAATAAGCAAAAATAAGTCCTTCACTAATTCAATGAAAAAATGAAAACTAGAAATCAATCACACAAGTATTTCTCTTCAGATTTTATCAAACAATAAGAATGAGATCTAACTGATGCTAAGATTTCAAGCAGCACTCCTTTCAAAAATTTAAAACCAAGCATACAAGCAAATGAAAAGATGAGTTTGTCCTAGCTTTTTTATTTTAACAAGATAATTCTTTTATCATATAAAGTTTTGAAATTCAAACACTCATATCTCTTTAAACAAACCTAGACACGCAGAACTGAAATCAAATCACACAAAAGTTTTACAAAAAACTTTGAAAATAAAGTCTGGAAAAGCCTACCTGGCACCACTTCCAGAGGGTCACTGACAGAGTGGTTCTAAGAGAGCACCACTTCCTGATTGTTGGTTACATGTTGTGGAACCACTTACTGATCATTAAGTCCAGGTGGTGGCACTTCTTATTGCCCACTATGTATGCACGGTTCCCTATAGATGTCCAAAACAAAATAATTGTGAAAAAAGAAAAGTTAATCATTGTTCACTGATGTACCTACATGATCACATGAAACCAACACACAAGATGAAAAAGCACCAAAAAATGTTCCACTATTCTATGCTAGTGAGTAAGGAATCTAACAATGAAATATATATATTAACACAATATACTTTATGAGAAAGGAACCAATTTTTCATTAAATAATGAAGAAGAAGTTTACAACCTATGCCTTAGTGTCAATAAGCTCCTTCACAAAGCCAATATCTTGTCCCCGATAGCTCCAACTTTGCTCCTCCTATGCTCACATTACTGATCTAGGATGGAATGATAATGCAACAAGATAGCCTTTCTCTCTCTCAACCATGAATATGAGCCTACTTTTATAGGCCTTTGGGAGGATAGGGATGGTTGAGTAAATGGTGGGTGAGGTGGATACGAGATCCAAAAAGGATGGATCTCGAGCCTAGGTGGTCCTCAAGTGTAGGGATAAGGGAGCCATGAATCCTTCCTTCGAGAAGCTTCATGGAGACCTCTCTTTTTCACTTTTTACCAAGGGCACCGCTTCTTTCCCACTATGACAGAGTAGTTACAGGGCAGAACCACACCTTGTACAAGAGGTAAAGGTGGTGCCACCACTTACTTCCAAAATATTAAAGGCATCATGAAGAAGGTAATGCTCATTGATTAAAAGGTAGGAGAAGTGCTAGATTTTGATATGCGGGATTGATATCTGGACCAGGATTTTCACTTCAACATTTGGGATTCATGGAAAATACTGTGTTTGGGGACTCATCACATGTTGATGATGAGATTTATGTGTAACAATATGCTATAGAAATCCTAAAAAGGTTTGATATATTGGAATGGCCACACCCATGGATACATAATTGAATTTTTTGGTTGATGCTTCATCGTAATTAGTGGATGTGACATTATAGATACATATTATTGGTTCATTGATGTATCTAATGAATACCCAGCCACATATATGCTTTGCTATGAATACCTTGAATCAGTATCTAGTTAAGCCTAGACATGTTCACCTAATAGTTGCAAAGAATGTGATGAGGTACCTAAAAGGTACGGTAGACTATGGTATCAGTTATAGTAGAGATCATGACTTTAGACTGTATGGTTATACAGATTCATATTGGGAAGGACATAACTCAGATAGAAAGAGTGCTTCAAGAGGATGTTTCAGTCTAGGGTCAGCCATGATCTCATGGCGAAGAAGGAAGAAGTCCAATGTTTCTCTTAGCATTGCAAAAGTATAATATATTGCAACTTGTTTCACCAGTTGTGAATCCATATTGCTTTAGAATATATTATTAGATCTATTCGATCTAGAGATAGACTCCACCATGATTCTATGTGATAACCAAAGCTACATGAAGATGACATAGAACCCCCTATTCCATGATAAGATGAAGCACATAGAAATTCTATACTTCTAAATTTGTGACATGGTATAGAAGGGAGCTATAAACCTCCAATATGTGAGTATAGATGATCAGGTTGCAGATGCGTTGACTAAGTCTCTATCTCGTGTGAAGTTTGAGCACTTCTGAGACAAGATAGGTGTTTTCTATAAGGACACCCCTCGAAAGGAGGAGTAGTATTGATGATACTATGGTATCCTGATCATAGCATGTATCTCAGTTGTGATTGATCATCCTTAGAATTGATCCCTTAATTCCAAAAGGAAGGATCGTCTTAAATGTTGATCTTCAAACTTGATTTTGTAATTTTGAAAGGAATGATCGTCTAAGATGTTGGTTGATGGACTTGATCTTGTAATTCTAAAAGGAAGGATCATCTAGGATGTTTATTGGTGTACTTGATCCCATAATTTTGAAAGGAAAAATCATCTAAAATGTTGGTTGGAGATCCCACAATTTTGAAAGGAAGAATAACTCTTTTAAGACTTTATCTAACATTTCTGAAAGGAAGGATCGTCCTATGTACGTATGTGTTAGTTGTGATCACTATTGGTGTCTCCATAAAGAATTGATCTCGTAATCCTAAAAGAAAGGATCATTTGAGTACCATAGGTGTGTTTTCCATGATCTCATAATTATGAAAGGAAAGGATCACCTGTGTTTTCCATGATCCTGTAATTCCAAAAGGAAAGGATCACCCATGTTGTCCATGTTTCTGTAATTATGAAAGGAAGGATCATGTTGGTTGTTGATACACCTGCCTCATTATGTTTACATAGACTGTGTTATTATAGCCTTAAGTTTTTGATGATGATGTTGGTATAGTTGTCACATGATGTGGTTGTTTTTATTCCAACTATATGTTGATGATCCATCATTCTATTGTTGTTGTTATTATTATTCTATATTTATGCTGATGATCCAGCCTTGTGTTGCCATTGTTTTTTTTATTCCATATTTATGTTGATGGTCCAAGATCGCGTTGTCATTGTTAGTCTAATATCTTTGGGTCTGGATATAGATGATAAAATCTCCATAACACGGATCAGTTGTGCTTATCAAGAACAAGAATTCATCTAGAAATGAATCTTTGGGCTCAACCTCTATCAAAGCATAGGGAGGGTCACACATCAGCTCTGTGAAAACCAAGTATTTGTTCGAAGTAGCCTTGGTGAACTCAAGATCAAAATCCTGTAGGATAATAATCCAATGAGAATATTTTCCCCCTAGCACCTGACGGTTCATAATATAATACATAGGGTTTTGATCTACGAGTATGATTGTGGTACGAAGCAAAATGTAATGACAAAAATCTTGAACAACAATGACCGTGGCCAATGCTAACTTCTCCACACACAAGTAACATGTTTTGGAATCAATGAGATTCTTACACATGTAATATATCATGTGTTGTTGGCTGTTGGGATTGTCCTGCGCTAGAACCATTCCAATGGTAGTAGTGGAGGCAGCAACATACAAGAGAAAATCCTTTGAATAATATGGGGGGTGTATCATGGGTGAATGTGTTAGAGAGTGCTTCAGATTATCAAAGGCTCGCTCGGCCTCATCATCTAAGAAGAATGGAGTGTCCTTATTTAGGAGACACATATAACTGTGTCTTTTCTTGGTGAAGTTGCACACAAAATGAAAAATAAAGTTGTCCTTCCCTTGCAAACTTTGGATTTCAGTAAGGTTCATTGGGGTAGGTAAGGCCAAGATAGCAGCAATTTTCAGAGGATCTATCCGGATGCCATCTTTAGAAACCAAGAAGCCAAGAAGGTGTCCAGTCTCAACACAAAAGACACATTTGTGTGGATTTAGCCATTTATTATAATGGAGACATCTAAGGAAAATGTCTCTAAGGTGCCTAATATGGTCCTCCAGTTGCTGCGAATGAGAAAGGATATCGTCAAGTTATGGTTCCACAATGTGCTTGATATCATGCAAGGCATAGGACATGGCTAGTTGGAATGTAGCTCTGACATTCTTCAAGCCAAAAGCTAACTTCCGTTACGCAAAGGTTCCCCATTGGAATATAAATGTCGATTTATGTTGATCGGTGAGTAGTATCTCTATCTGATTATAGCCAGAAAAACCATCCATAAAAGAAAGTATGACACTTCTAGCACAGTTATCGATGATCTAATCGATATGCGGAGTCAGGAAATTGTTCTTAGTACAAGCCTTATTCAAGTCTCAAAAATCAATGCAAGATATAATAGTGCCCTGGTTTTTTGGCTACAAGAACAATGTTAGATACCCATTCCATCAAGCATATGGGATAAATAAACCCCGCCTTCAAAAGTTTCTCTACTTTAGCTTTGATAGCTGCAACCTTCCTAGGATGGACTTTACGTGTTTTTTGCCGAACAGGTTTTGTTGTGGGATTTTTTTAATCTCATGCACAATGATAGATGGATTGATCCCAAGCATTCCCTCATAGGTCCAAGAAAAAATATCATGGAATTCTTTGAAAAATGCTCAAAATTTTTCAATTTCCTCCATCGAGCAGTTCTAGCCTATGTCAACATGCTCAATGTTTCAAGGCTTGACTGATATGTAAATTGGATCTGTCTTAGTAATGTTGCAAAGATCTCCTTCGGATCCTGTGTTTTGCAAAAATATAGGTGTTTGTGGATGGGTGAAAATATCAATATTGATAACAGAAATAGGGTCAAAACCTCTCAAACCGGAGTCGGGAAGAAAAGAAGATCGGTGATGGTGATATTACCATATGGATTCATTCACACTCATAACCTCCATGATGGACTCGTCTGAAGGAAAATTTTGTGTGAGATAGTCGAGGGTGGGAAGAGAGGGTTCTAACAAATAGGGCAAGTGGTAAGGATCCGTAGCTATAAGATAAATATCATCTGGTTGGACATCGGAGGTAGATTGGACAACATCATAAATCACTTCATAGGGGCCAAGAGAAGATGACTCAACAACTTCTTTGCCTTTGGAACTATAACCAGTAGTGGAAATCATTTCCATGGTTGCCACTTCTGTAGTAGGAGAGGCTGAGGGAAACATTCCCATAAGGGTTGAATCTTTTAGAAAACCTACCCCAATCGAATGATAAGGAGGAGGGGAATTACCTAGCATAGGGATATAATTAGGAGTTGGAGTGGTAACATCTGGTGAACAAAAGTCGAGTGGATCGATGGTCACAATTTTTCCCAAGTGAGGAAACTGGAGAGTTTGAAATACTGTTGATGCAACAATAGTCATAGCATAAAACCAGTTTCTCCCTAATAGTAGATTATAATCCAACATGGCATCAACCACTTCCACTTGAATGGAAACAATATTTCCCCCAATCTCAATTGAAAGACCTGGTAACAAACCATGGGGCTGGAAACCTCATCCATTGAAAAATTTTAATGTCATAGGAGACTTTGTAAGCTCAGGAGAACCAATGGCTCTCCAACAGGCTATATACAAAACTAAGGTTCAAGCTCCCTCATCCAGAACGGTCCAATGGACCTTTCTCCCAACTACTCTAGAGGCAATTTCAAATGCAAGTTGGTGAGGTAATCTAGACTTATAGTTCTCCACATTGAAATGGATTAAATTGGTATTATCTGGGTCTAATGCCCCCAAATCTGTTAGTAGGTTTTTACACTGTGTTGGGTAGCTTTAGAGTACCTCAAAGGTAGACATCGCACAAGGTGCCTAAGCGAAATCTTCAACAACATTATAAAATTGTACAACTCAGGCATTGGGATTAAAAATAGCCTTCTTAAGGGTTTCCTTGGGTGGTCATAAAATCAAATCAAGATTATGTTTCTTGATCACAAGAGGACCATTAGATGAAGATGGAGGGGAACCAGTAGAAGGAACTTTCTCGGGAGAAGGATTTTCTCCCTTCTTCTATACAGTCTTGTCATATGACTAACTATGAGTATTCAAATTGATAGTATACAAAGACATCATCCTAATTTCCTCCATGGAACTAGAGGTCCCTTGATTAGACATGTGGTCTATCAATTGTTGTTGAGATGGTAAAGGATCGGTAAGCACCTTGGGTGTGGGGTTAATTTTCAAAAATTTATTATTCTCTTCACGATGAGGGCACTCCTTCATGAGTGACCACCCCCACATAATAGGAAAGGGTACTTAGCTTTTCGTTTCCCTTTGTTATCGTTCTTTGTGGATGCACTCTTGGTAATCTCCTGTTGGTTTCCAGGTTTTTTATTTTTACCTTTTCCTTTTTCTTATTGCCTGAGGTTTGCGTATTTTGAATAGTATTTGCCTCAACAAAAACTATAGGATTTGAAGGATTAGTAGCAGAAGCAATAGGTTTCCTAGCATATTTTGTTGCTAAAGAGGGTTCAATTGAACCAACAGCCCCATCAACAGGAGTTTCTGTAGGTGGCTTGGCAGGTTCTGTGCTAGGATGAGGAGCTTGAGGGATGAGGTCATACAAAGTTTCAGATTGGGAATATACCAAGTCCAGATACTGAGCATGACTGATCAGCTACTCTTCAGTAACGGCACCACCCATAGCCACATCTCAAGCTATAGGAGGCAACAAGGATTTAGTGAACCAATCAGCTAACAGTTGGTCTGGGATGTGAGCTTTAATAAGTCATCTCCGCCATATCCACTCATGGATATGGTCTAAAATGTGTGTGGAGGTATTTTGACGGAGTGAAGTCAAAATATTTGTACCCGTTTCATAACGAATGGGTAGCTAAAAGTGTGTAAGAAGAACAGTTTCCAATGCGCTAAAATTCACAAATGAATGGTGTGGAAGTTCAATATACTACTTTGCGGTCATACCATTCAAATTTAGTTAGAAGAGTCTCAAGATAATAGATTCATCCATCAAGGAGTTCGAAGAACACCATAGATGGAAATTTGTGACATGATTTTTGGGATCATCTCCCTGCTGACCATCAAAATTTGGGATGTCTGATGGTAACTTGACTGGAATAGTAGGCCATGAAGGATTTTGTTGAATGGGATCATTAATCAACTTGGAAAAATCGAGCAAGTCCAAATTTTCTAGGAACGGAAGTTGTCGATTAGGTTCGACATATTGGTAATATTGATAAGGCATATGAGTACCAATAGGACCATAAGCTGATTTATATATTAGCTACTAAGCTGGTTGATGGGTTGAAGATCCTCCCAAAGATCCTCCTGATGGGGAAGGTCTTCCAAGAGGAGAACTACCTGAAGGTGGTGGGCCTCCGAATGCTGGTGCAACTCCAGGTGGCGGTCCTCTAGATGGTGCTCACCTAGAAGGTGGACCTCTAGACGGTGGAACCCCAAAAGGTGGACCTCCAGGAGGTGGGCCTCCGGGTGGTGGTCCTCCAGGTGGTGGTCCTTCGTAAGGTGGACCACCACTAGGTGGGACTCCACTAGCAGGGCCCCCATTTGGTGGGCCTCCGAAAAGTGGGCCACCATAAGGTGGCCCTCCGGCACCTCTAGTAGTAAGAATATGAATTATTTTCATAGTTAGCATGGAATACCAATTAGGTTTCCCCCACGACGTGAATGTGTTTCCAAGGTGCGGGATTCCAGGATACATAGTTCCAGTAGATGTAGGTTGATAATTCACATTTTCTATAGGTAATTGATTTCCTAGGTAACCATAACCCCAATAATGTTGGTTTACTACAGGTTGTACCCCTAAGGGTTGGCCTAAACTCAGTCGAGAGTTTACCATGTTGGTATGGGTAGGAGGAACAACCACTGTAGGTTTTCCTACAACAGAAGTTTGTCTAGTACTAGTAAAAAATACACTAACAGGTAATTTAACTCATGTCAAGGGTTTCCCCTCGGCATTAGAATGTACTAACACCATTTGAGTTGAGCATTTCCCTTTAAGCTGCAAAGGGTATGGGAGGACTAGACATATACCTTTGATTTACAATTGTAGGGTTGGAAGTTTGACCTGGATTATGAGAAATCACACCACTAAATGAAACTTCTTCAATAGGACCCAATGTCTTACAAAGTGCACGATATTTAGAAGGTCATGGATCTGACAAAAGGGGCAAAATGGTAGACATAGGTTCTTTGTAAGATACAAGTGAAGGAACAATTCTTTCCATTCTCTCTGAAAAATTGCGAGCACGATCAAGAGAAGTTTGGATTCTCATATATTCATCCTCACCTGGAGGAGGGTTTTCAAAAGATGTTCTAGTGACCCCAAATTCAGAAATGGATTGTCTCGTAGAAGTTCTCCAAAATGGAGCATTAGGTCCATACTCAGTTTCAGCAGGACTATCGTGACGACATTCCCTCAGAGAATGAAAGAAAGTGTCAGCCATAGGAGCCTGTTGTACCAAGGGATTTACATAAGCAGTGAATTGTTCTCTGCTTTCCATAACTCTACTTCCTTCCACATGGGATGCAGTTGCAGCTCCTTAATCTATGGCTTCCATTTGGCTCTCCCCTATAGCAGGTAAAAAGTTGGGTGGCAAGCCTTGGTTTCTTATGGATCGTCGCAATGGAAACTCATCCAAATTGTATGGTCTCTAAAATCCTAACCTAGGGTTTCAAAACTAAGGAAATCACACAAAACCTTCTCCTATAAAAACTATAGGTCACAAGAAAACTTAAGTGACAAGAGAGGTTGAAAAAGCCGGTTCCTCGCCAGGATTTTCTAGTCTTTGCAACTTGTGATATACCGCAGGGTCCAATAGTAAAACGCAATGAGGAGGATCAACTGTACCTCACCTAAATACCTAACTACCTGGAAGGCACATGCATAGTAATCTCCCCGAGTGTTGTTCTCGGTGTATTGCTCCAACAATACGACCAAAAAGGATTTTCTCAGATGGTCTCAGGAATCCTAGTAGAGCCTCCCGATATACTCAAGGTATGTGGGAGTTCAAATCCGTAGTAGTGTTGTCTAATGCACAACCGTTCACAAGGGTCCTTCCTATATACAATCGAGTACGTGAAGTACCTTTCATTATACCTTAAGGGTACGTGAAAGGTCGTTCAATACACTAACAGTAGGTAGAAGAACCGTGCAAGTCCTAGGCTGTAGTGCAGGCAATGAATGACAGATCCTACGTTTTATGACAATGGAAAACATCTCTAACCTATAACTCATGTTACTAATAAATTTTAGCTTGTAGCTACCATTATTTTTAAGTTGAACAGTTAGGTGAATGCATGGAATTATGATAGAAATGTAAAACCATGTTACTAATACATTTTAACCTATAGCTACCATTATTTTTAAGTTGAACGGTTAGGTGAATGCATGGAATTATAACATAAATCTAAAACCATGCAATAATGATGTATTCTTTCACTTTATCATTCGAAATATGCCTAATTGCAGGAAGGAGATATTATTTTTCTTTTTCCAATTTTGTTTCAAAACCAAAATGTTCCCAAACAATCAAACTCAATAAAAAACTTTCTGAGAATGTCAATAAGAAAAATACTTCTAAACTAATCTTTTTGAAAGTAAGAAGATAAGGAGAGGTCTCTTTTTCCCTAAAAAGAAATACAAGAAACACTCAATGGTATACTAAGTACTTTTTCAAATTTCCTTCAAAAATATAAAGATCTAACTTAAAACTACTAAGATTTTTCTTTTGATTGAGACAAGCATGTAAAAAGAAATAAGAAAAATGGAGATTTGAAATCTTATCAGGCTGGTCAGAGATCCAATATTTCATCTTCAAACAGAATTATAACTAGATCTCAACAAACAAACAAAAACTTTTTAAAATAAGCAAAAAGAATTCCTTCACTAATTCAATGAAAAAATGGAAACAAGAAACCAATCAAGCAAGTCTTTCACTTCATATTTTATCAAACAATAAGAATGATATCTAACTGATGCTAAGATTTCAAGCAGCACTCCTTTCAAAAATTTAAAACCAAGCATACAAGCAAATGAAAAGATGAGTCTATCCTACATTTTTTTTATTTTAACAAGATAAGCCTTTTACCACTAATATCTATTTAAACAAACCTAGACACGTAGAACTGAAAGAAAATCAAACAAAAGTTTTACAAAAGACTTTGAAAAAACAATTCTGGAAAATCCTACCTGGCACCTCTTCCATAGGGTCACTGACAGAGAAGTTCTGAGAGAGCACCACTTCCTGATTGCTGATTACAGCTGGTGGCACCACTTACTGATCATTAAGCCTAAGTGGTGGCACCACTTACTACCCACTATGTATGCGCGGTTCCCTGTAGATATCCAAAACAAAATAATTGTGAAAAAAAGAAAAGTTAATCATTGTTCACTGATGTACCTGCATGATCACATGAACCCAACACACAAGATCAAAAAGCACCAGAAATTGTTTCACTATTCTATTCTAGTGACTAAGGAATCTAACAATGAAATATATGATATTAACACAATATACTTTATTAGAAAGGAACCAATTTTTTATTAAATAATGAAGAAGAAATTTAAAACCTATGCCTTAGTGTCAATAAGATCCTTCACAAATCCAATATCTTGTCCCCGATAGCTCCAACTTTGATCCTCCTATGCTCACCCTACTGATCTAGGCCAGAATGATAATGCAACAGCATAACCTTTCTCTCTCTCAACCATGAATATGAGCCTGCTTTAATAGGCCTTTGGGAGGATAGGGATGGTTGAGTAAATGGTGGGTGAGGTGGATAGGAGATCCAAAAAGGCAGGATCTTGATCCCATGTGGTCCTCAGGTGTAGGGATAAGGGAGCCACGAATCCTTCCTTCGAGAAGCTTCGTGGAGACCTCTCTTTTTCACTTTTTACCAAGGGCACCGCTTCTTCCCCACTATGATAGAGTGGTGACAAGGCAGAACCACACCTTTTACAAGAGGTAAAGGAGGTGCCACCTCTTACTGCCAAAATATTAAAGGCATCCTGAAGAGGATAACACTCATTGATTAAAAGGTAGGAGTTGTGCTGGATTTTGATATGCAGGATTGATATCTGGACCAGGATTTTCACTTCAACATTTGGTATTCAGGGAAAATACTGTGTTTGGGGCCTCATCACATGCTGATGATGAGGTTTATGTGTAACAGTATACTGTAGGAACCCTGAAAAGGTTTGATATATTGGAACGGCCACACTTATGGATACAAACTTGATGTTTTTGGTCAATGCTTCATCATAATTAGTGGATGTGAAATTATACATACATATTATTGGTTCATTGATGTATCTAATGAATACTCGACCATATATATGCTTTGCTATGAACACCTTGAATCAGTATCTGGTTGATCCTAGACATGCTCACCTAATAGTTGCAAAGCGTGTGATGAGGTACCTAAAAGGTACGGTAGACTATGGTATCAGTTATAGTAGAGATCATGACTTTAGACTGTATGGTTATACAAATTCATATTGGGAAGGACGTGTCTCATATAGAAAGAGTGCTTCAGGAGGATGTTTCAGTCTAGGTTCAACCATGATCTCGTGGCTAAGAAGGAATAAGTCCAATGTTTCTCTTAACATTGCAAAAGTATAATATATTGCAGCTTGTTTCACTAGTTGTGAATCCATATTGCTTTAAAATATATTATTAGATCTATTGAAGCTGGAGATGGATTCCACCATGATTCTATGTGATAACCAAACCTACATGAAGATGACATAAGACCCCCTATTCCATGATAAGATGAAGCACATATAAATTCGATACTTCTACATTTGTGACATGGTATAAAAGGGAGATATAAAACTCCAATATGTGAGTACACATAATCAAGTTGTAGATGTGTTAACTAAGCCTCTATATCATGTGAAGTTTGAACACTTCCAAGATAAGATAGGTGTTTTCTGTAGGGACACCCCTTGAAAGGAGGAGTAGTGTTGATGATACTATGGTATCCTTATGATAGCAAGCTTCTCAGTTGGGATTGATCATCCTTAGAATTGACCCCTTAATCCAAAAAGGAAGGATCGTCTTAAATGTTTATCTTCAAACTTGATCCTATAATTCTGAAAGGAAGGATCGTATAATATGTTGGTTGATGGACTTGATCCTGTAATTCTGAAAGGAAGGATCATCTAGGATTTTGATTGGTGGACTTTACCCCATAATTTTTAAAGGAAAAATCATCTAAAATGTTGGTTGCAGATCCCACAATTTTGAAAGGAAGAATAACTCTTTTAAGACTTTATCTCATATTTGTGAAAGGAAGGATCATCCTATGTATGTATGTGTTAGTTGTGATCACTATTAGTATCTCCATAGAGACTTGATCTCGTAATCCTGGAAGGAAGGATCGTTTGAGTACCATAGGTGTGTTTTCCATGATCTTGTAATTCTGAAAGGAAAGGATCACTTGTGTTTTCCATGATCCTGTAATTCTGAAAGGAAAGGAATACCCATGTTGTCCATGATTCTATAATTATGAAAGGAACGATCATGTTGGTTTTTCATACACCAGCCTCATTATTTTTACATAAATTGTGTTATTACAGCCTTAAGTTGTTGATGATGATGTTGGTATAGTTGTCACATGTCGTGGTTGTTTTTATTCCAACATTATGTTGATGATCCATCCTTATGTTGTCGTTGTTGTTATTATTCTATATTTATGCTGACGATCCATCCTTGCGCTGCCATTGTTTTTTTTATTCCATCTTTATGTTGATGATCCAACATCGTGTTGTCATTGTTAGTGATGTATCAATTTTTATATTGAAAATTTTGATACTTTAGCTATGTACTGAAGATGATGATGAAGATGTTCCAACAATTCTATGTTGATGTAAATGATGATGATGCTCTAGCTCCATGTTGCAGGTGATTATCTAGTTCCATGTTGTAGATGATGATGCTCCAGCTCCATGCTACATATGATATTGTTCTAGCATATGATGATGATGGTCCAACTACATGTTGCAGGTGATTATCTAGTTCCATGCTACAGATTATGATGCTCCAATTCCATGCTACAAATGATGATGCTCCAGTTCCATGCTGCAGATGATGATTCTCCAGTTACTTGTTGCAGATGTTGATGCTCCAATTCCATGCTCCAGATGATGATGCTCCAGTTCCATGTTGAAGATGATGATAATCCAATTCCATGTTGTATATGATTCTATTGTTCAAAACTTTCAATGGTCTATAGATGTACCAGACAATGTTCCAAAATATGATGTTGAGGATGCCTCCTCCCTCCTTCTGATGATGTTGTGTAGAGCCACACCAACTATTGTTCTTATTATTGTAATACCCTTGTTGTTAAGGGGGAGTGTTCAAATAATGTAAATTTGAAGAATATTCTACTCGTACATTGTTAACCCTTGAGAGTGTTGGTCTGAAAACATATTTCTACTTCACTCGCAACATGAAGATCAAAGTTTTTGAACAATTGAGAGTTTCAATATCTCATTTGACCACTTCTTCCACCAAGGAAGAAATGTTTGAATACAAGGTGTCTCTAAAGAGGCCAAGTTCATGACCACTTAAGGGCCAAAAAAAGTTCCTATAACTCACACATTGGAAAATGCCTAATATGGGTATTAATTGTCATGGAAATAATGAAAATTAAGTTTTATGCCTAAAAACTACGTAAAGTGGGGTTTTTGAAGGAAATAATCAAAAAGCTTAAAAAATACTAAATCCCACATTCACGGTTCAGAGATTGGGTGTTAAAATGCCAATCCTATAAAAGGAAGGCATATGAGGTGAATTAGAGGATACAAGTTAGAGAGAAAAGGCATGCTTGAGGAATTTAGGGCTAGAAAGCACTTTTCTACCACAAATATTTGAAGCATCAAAGGCATGGATGGTAGAGGAGAAGGTATAGGCTATGGAAGAGGAAGGAACTTGAAAGGGTTGTAATTATTTCTCCATGTTCATTTATTATGAATCAATTCAATCTTCTTCCTAATTCTTGTACAATTTTTTCCATTCTAAGTTTCATGTTGATGTAGAATTGGTAGGCAATTAGATCTAACCCTTTTTTTCTCAAAGATAGTTTGGTATGACAGTAGGAAGAATTTTGTGATGATATTTTCAGGTTTGAAGGAGACTCAAGGATATGGAAGGACAATCATCAAGGGACTCCATCAAACAGGAAGGATGCAAAGAGATATTCTCCTCTCTTCCTCCCCTTCTCAAACTCAATGAAAGAAGGTTCTAGATATTAATATTATTGTAATAATTGATTTGTTTTATGTCAAATGGGATTCACCCACCCCATAGAAATGGAATAATATTTGCTTGCTTCAACTATAGAATACTCCACTAAAAAAATGGCGACTCCACTGGGGAGCTAAGGGATTCTTCTCTTGAAACTAGTATTCCTGAGTTGTTCCCCTTGTTTGGTTGTTTCTTTCATTTTAAATCCTTTGATGCATGCTTGATCATTGTCATTAGAGGCTTTAGTCCACTTCTAGAGTCTAAAACCGGTCGATTTTGGCCTTTACCTAGCCAGATCTTGAAATATTTGAAAGGGATCTCAAGTTTATTGGGAAATCATAGGTACAGGCCATCTACAGTCGTGAGTTCCTCGAAAAAATTGCGAGTACATGCTAGTAACAGTCATGAATTCCTTAAAAATTCATGGTTACATGTTATGTACAGTCATGAATCACTGAAACATTCATGGGTACATGCTAGTATCAATCATGAATGCCTTGAAAACCTCACGAGTACATGCTAGTAACAGTCATGAATGCCTTGGAAAGTCATTGTTCTTGATTTTTTTGATGGTTGAATCTTTAGTTTTGGATCATTTAAGTTGATTTCTCCTACTATAGATGTCTTATAAATCTTATATATAAGGTTTTATATAGTATTTACCTCCCTTTTATAAGGATTTAGGTATTTTTGGAAGATTTGAAAGTTTGGTGTGCATTTGACTTGAGATTGAAAAAAAATGAGATTTTTTATTTTTGGCCTTGGATTGAGTTCATTTTTTTACTTTGTAGAAACTTAATTGATATCCTAAACACTTGTTGTGTTATTTTGTGACATTTTAGGAGATTTGAAGGATTTACGGACATTTCCCTCAAGTTTGGAAATCTTGGAAATCTCCTTGAAAAACTAGGAAACGT
Source organism: Pseudotsuga menziesii (assembly GCA_001517045.1). Taxonomy (NCBI): domain Eukaryota; kingdom Viridiplantae; phylum Streptophyta; class Pinopsida; order Pinales; family Pinaceae; genus Pseudotsuga; species Pseudotsuga menziesii. The sequence continues at coordinate 383,849 of LPNX010685011.1, forward strand.
CACTTTGAGAAGTCATTTTGTTTTAAATGTTGTCGAAAGTTTTCTTTAAAAAAAATGCTCATGTCTAAAATTTTATGAAATGTTTACCATTTAGGTCCTTTATTTCACTCTTGAATATCTGAAATTTTATCTAATTTGGTCATTTTAATCACACATTTGCATAAGGAAATTGTTGAAAAACTAAAGAGCATAACACATTGTTTCAATTTATGAACCTTTAGGCCATGAATTTTGAATTCGTGTGAACTTGCTGACCTGTTACACAACTTGAAATAACAACTAATAAATTTTGAATACCATCATTTAAAAAATCAAATTCACATAAATTCTATAAAAAAATGGACCTATCACTTAAGATCAATTCAAACACAATGAGAGGATATTTTTCGTTATTTTCAAGTTTCTTAAGATAAGTTGTGCTCGAGCCACGAGTATCCTCTTCACTTGCACTTTCGGGTGGTCCTATGAATGAGAAAGTGCATATCAAGTGTAACAGGAATTTTTGAAGTTTTGAAGCATACTTTCCAGCCACGAGTATCCTCTTTACTTGTGATTTTGGGAAATCCTGTGAAAGAGAAAGTGGATCTCAAGTGTAAATGCTTGTCATGAAAAATCAAAATTGAATCATGATCCTACATGTAAATGTCATTTTGAGAGACTTATTACAAACAAGAAAAACATTGAACATTCAAACATTTTTCATTTCTAATTAGTGATAGTTGAATCAAATTGAACACATCTTATGTTTGAAGCCAACCTCTTGAACCCTTGTTAAAAAAATTGAAAAACTTATTTGTCAAATTTGTAAAAGTGATTCTATTTTGCAAGATGCATGTTTGAAGGATTATCGTCGAAACCTATTACCTTGTTTCTAGTAGAAAAATTTCATCGAATTAAAAGATAGGTTTAAATGCATCTATGCATTGGATTTGTTTAGTATTATAAGTCACAACACCACCAGTTTCACCACCACTCCTTGAAACTAATCGAATTACCTTTAAAATCAACGCTTAATATAAAATCAACCAAGATTCTATTTTTGATATCACCAACAAGATTAGGCTAGGGCTTTGGGTTAGGATGGTGAGTTAACACTCCAAAGCCACAAAACTCTGAAACTAGTATTGATTAAAGAGATTCAAATCCATTAGTAGAAAAGAGTTCTTTCCAAGAAAGCGCATCTAACACAAGCGTTAAGCACGAGGTCAATATGAATTCGTAAGGGTGGTACGCCCCCTCTTGCTTATTTGGTGGGATATGAGCACATTACAGTATTTCAGTTAAGTGACAAGTCCTCAGGGTGACATCACTTTCTTGAGATAGTTAGTTTATGTGAGTTATCCTAGACTGATGACTGTCCTACCCAGCCACTGATTGTGAAGTGGTAACCATAGTTTATTTTCCTATGGAATCATACATGTTATTGTGAGTGGGGGACACTTGCAATAACTGAGACAGACACAATGTTGTTTCAGCTCCTTGGGAGGGTGAGTAGCCAAGAGCTAACACTTGCACCCCTGGCGATTGAAGAATAATGTAACAGTTTCTCCTGCCTTCACTATTTAGTAATTTTTGAGGCTTAATGTCCCTCAAGAGATACTAGTTTTGGAAGGCCCTCTAAAAATCTAACTTTTAACTAAACCTCGGTTCTTTGGAAAGAAGTTTGCTTGTTGCTTTCTTAGGGAAATTTTTAGTGGTGTGGACACTTTTGTTTCTGTTGGAGTCTAGATTCCCTTTAGAATTGTTTGATTACATTTTTATATATTTTTTAATTATAAAAACTCAAACGTCAAAGTGGCTTCTACCCTAACCCTCCAATCACAATAGCAGCGAGGTGAGTCACCAGAACTTGAAGGCCCCGCTAAAACATGGAGACGAATACAAACACAAAACTCAAAATACTTTGAAATTGAACCATTTTTAAATTCAATTAACAATAATAAAGAATATCAACATCATCCTAATCCTGAACCATCTACAAAGATAGTTTATAATATTGCTCCATTTGAAATTGAAACAATAGAAAACCATACATCTGATCCTACGAACCTACCTTTGAATCTTTCAGACCCAGTAATACTTGCGGTAAATGAATAATTGGATAACCTCAAACCTCTTTTCGCATATTCAAATAACATGCAAAATCCAACACTTAACCCATTGGATTCTTCAGAATATCTTGGAACTACACCAGTTCAGCCCAAAATGGTGGCTGGAGGAGGTAATACCTCGAATTCGACCGCAATAACAATTCCAAAATTTAACATGCCTATTAATAACATAAGTTCAACAAGCACTTTGGTGTCAGTTGGTAAAGTTCTAGGTTCCAATCCTAAGAGTACATCCACTTCATGTACAAGTATCCCTACTGGAGGGTGTACCTTACCAAATATGGGTTTCCCTAATGTTGGGGCTTATCAAGGTCATAAATTACAAGGAGTTAATCTGAATCCTTTTGGTCAACCTAAAACTTGTCTAGGTTCCACTTCTAGAGGAAACTCTACCCCTTGGAATGGTAATATTCCTAGTGGAGGAAATGGACATTGGAACATGAATACCAATTGGAGAAATTATCCGCAAATGAGTGGAAATGTCCCATGAGGTTATCCTCTTACTAATCCTAGCACAATGTCTAGGGGAAACCCTACACCCCCAACGACAACTATGGCAGGGGGTAATTCCACCTATCAATCCTGTATCAAAATCGAGGGGTATGGGTCTTGGGAGTAACCAATATTTCGGTAACCAACCCCCACAAGGGGTAAATCCACATTCAAATACTTCTCAATTACAACAACAATATCCTTGGAATGGTAAAATCCCAGGAAACTATCAACCTTGTTGGAGTCCACATACATAAGGGGTTAATTCACCTTTTAATGCCATCCCGCAATGGAATCGACAAAATATTGGGAATAACCAATATTTTTTGGGTTCCTCCTTTTCAAGGAGGAAATCCACATTGGAACCTAAATCAAACACTAGGTTAATGGAACTATCAAGTTCCACCCACATATCAAACACCCATGACGACATCAATTATATCATTATTTCTAGCCACATTGAATCTACCGGATTTATCCCAGTTGACTAATGATCATATTCTACATATGAATGGATGGCCAACCATACCAACCAAACTTCCTTCAGACATACCCAAGTTCAATGGACGACTACGGGATGATCCGTCAAATCACGTGATGACATTTCATTTATGATGTTCCTCCAATTCCCTAGTCGATGATAGTATTACCTTGAGGCTCTTTCAGCGGACCCTCACAGGAAGCACTGCGAAATGGTACATTCAATTTTCACGTAATTCATTCACATATTTTTCATCTTTATCCATGGTATTTTTGACACATTTTCAATTACCTATCCTCTATAAGACGGGTACTGAAATTTTTACTTCGCCTAGGAAATATACTTCTACTCAAATATATGATCATATACACAAGTGGAGGAGACACTGAAGGATTATTAAAGAAGAAATATTGGATTGATTCTTAGTAGATTGGTTCGTAAAATTACTATTTCCTACACTTGCCAAATATGTAGCTATGTCAAGAGCCATGAACGAAGAGAAACTCATTCAAAGTGCCCAACAAATGGATTTGATATATTCAGAATCAAGAACACTTTATGATTTAATACCTCTCGATGCGAGACCTGCTTCTATTCCAAAAAGGTCATTAAAAGGACCTCATTTCGATGGTGTGATTGGTTATGTCAGCTAAATTGATCAACTTACCCAAAAAATGGGATAAGTGTCGGTTCAAATCTCTCAACCCATAGCTGGCCAGGAAAAATAGAAACCTGCAAATCCTACCCAAACTTTGGAAATCCTCATGGCACAAGCCACGGACCAAAAAGGAAAAAGGAAGAAACAAAAGAAAAATCCAAATGCTAATACTAGGACAGGAGATGCACATAGAATGAATAATCAACCAGAAGGAAATAAGGAGAAATGGAAAAACAAGTATTCTTGCAAAATTTGTCAAAGAGTTCATCCTACTCAACTATGCCCTCATATGGATGACATTCATCAAATATTGTCTTAACGCAGTGGACCACAACAACCTATTGTATTGTCTCTAAATTTTCCACAACAACAATAGATTGTTGTTGCAACTTCGGTACCCCCACAAGGGGGAAACCAATCAAACCCTCCTCAGGGGGGAAACCAAGCAAACCCTCCACAAGGGGATGATCCACCCATTTCCAACATATTTGGACTAGATAATGAGGCCAATATTCAAAGAAGGGCTCATTCCTTTGAAACACCACCTAGTGTTTTAGACTCATCGGGATCAAAACTAAATGGTTCTCTCACTATCGAGAAACCAACCATTGACATAGTGTCTCAGCCCCTAAAAGGGGTTTTAAGTAAATCAAAACATAATCCTAATGCGAGAGTAGCTCAAAACTATAGTATAGTGAAAGACTTAGCTCAAGCACCTTGTTCCATGTCGGCCTTAGAGGTATTACAAAGTTGTCCAACTCAAAGAAAATCACTATTGTATTCCATTGGTGCAGTCGATCCCAATGATACCAGTTTGATCACCTTTGACTTAAATAGTCAACAAGTAGGATTCTATCATGTCGCTTTTTCATATTAAAGTGCTATCACATGGGATGAATATTATTCGAATTGTTATAGATGAAGGAGGCTCTACTTGTGTCATGTATTTAGGATGTTGGAAAGGATTAGGATCACCTACTTTGAAACCATCCCACACCATGCTTAAAGCATTTAATGAACACACATTCCTGCCTCATGGACTCATTATGGGGGCAATTGAATTGGGAGGTAAAATAGTTCATGTTGATGTTGAGGTAGTGGATGCACCCATCAATTACAATATGCTATTGGGACGTAGTTGGATACATGAAATTATGGAACTAGTATCTTTGGTATTCTGAGTAATTCGATTCACTCATCAAGAGAAAATTATTATGATCAATAAGTTAGATTATTGCACACCTGAAACTAATATCCACTCAAATGTTCCTTTTGTGGAAAATTCACAAGTAGTTATTCAAGATGTGGGAGTTGGGATGTTTAGTGACTCTTCCCTCTTGGGAACCTTCACAATCCCACCACCAACATATAACCCTAAAACTTCTCCAGTTTTCACCATTACATCATAAGTTAACTTTCCATTACCCGTTTTGACCAAATCCACTACAATGATGGGTTCCATTTCATCAGATGGAACTTACAATAGAGGACATCCAAGTTCAACTAGTGAAGGAAAGGACATACATTTGGAAAAACTTGATGAAACTAGGAGCAATACATCATTGTCTTCTATAGAAATTTCATATCAAGCAATTCAAAATTCTTCTGCAAACTCGGATCAAGATCCTTCTCCATTGGAGGAATATGATCTGTACACATCACTTGTATGGGCTATCAATACTCCCAACATTCACGACATCTTAGATCAAACATTTTCATCTAATGAGCTGATCATGGAAGTCATGAATATCTCAGAACAACCATGGGAATACATGCATCATCGATCATCATGTCTTTCTAACTTGGATTCATTAGAGGTTAAACCTGGAAATTTTTACCTTGATGATGATATGGAAAGGTATCAATGCCCTGTCCAAACACACAATGTGCTTTCAGAAGGAAATTTGACAAACATTTCAGAAACCAATCCTATCAATACATCCATTAAGCCCGACATCATCGAGAATATCAATATAGGTGTCGATTTCTCTGCAGAGGAAATCACACAATATACTACTCTATTCAAATATTTTCGTGATGTTTTCGCATGGCCATATGAATCAATGTTGGGCATCGATCCTATCATTGTTGAACATGAGATAAAAAACTATCCAAATTTCAAACATGTACAACAAAAATTGCGAGCAGTAAATACTAAGAAATTCATTTCCATCAAGGTAGAAGTGGAAAAGTTGTTGAAAGCTTCCTTCATTTACCATGTACCATTGACTGAGTGGGTATCCAATCCTGTTCTGGTCAATAAAAAAAATGGAAAATACGAGTCTGTAGTGACTTTAGGGATTTAAATTTGGATTTCCCCAAAGATAATTATCCCCCACACTTAATTGATCAAATTATAGATGAGTGTGCCGGTAACGAAATCTTTTCATTTATGGATGGATTCTTCGGTTACAACCAAATTCAGGTTAAGCAATACGACCAACATAAAACAATTTTCATTTTCCGGTGGAGCACTTTTACGTATCAAAAAATTCCTTTTGGCCTTAAAAATGTCGGGGCTACTTTTCAAAGAGCCATGTCATACCCTTTTCATGATATTAAGAAAATTGTTGAGGTTTATCTCGATGACTTAACAGCCAAATCTATAAGAAGAGATGAACATTGTACACATTTACATGTCATTTTCCTTCAATGTCGACAATATAACACTAGATTGAATTCACATAAATGTATATTTTCTGTGGAGTCTGGGATATTACTTGATTTCGTTGTATCCAAGGATGGGATATGGGTATATCCCATTAAGGTCGAGGAAATATTGCAGTTTCCCTCCTCGAAAACAATAGGACAACTTGAAAGCCTACAAGGAAAAGAAACATTCTTGAGAATATTTCTTGCTAATTATGCTGAAATTTCTAAAGGTTTCATGCATCTCTTAAAACAACATACAATGTTCATATGGGATGAACAAGCTCAACGTTCTTTTGATTCAGTGAAACAAGCCCTCGTGTCAACCTCGGTGCTTAGTCCCCTGGACTATACCAGATATTTTTTGTTATATTTGGCAGCAACCAAATCCACTTTAGGGATGGTTTTGGTCCAAGAGGATGATTCATATTGAGAACATGTCATATATTATCTTAGTAAGATCCATGTTGGCCTTGAATTCATATATTCCCAGGTGGAGAAGCTATCCCTGACAACAGATCATGATGTCCAAAGACTTAGACATTATAAAATTCTAATAAAAACGAATATAGTGGCTGAAATGAACCCCATGAGACACATTTTGTCCCATCGAATCATCGGGGGCAAGTATTCAAAATGGATAATAATTTTGCAAGAATTTGATCTTGAATTTGTAAATGCTAAAACCAAGAAGTCTTTAACATTTGCAAAACTAGTGTCTAAGTTACCCAACAATAAAGAGGAAACATTAATATCTCATTTCCATGACTGATTCTTGGTATGGAACATTAATTATCTATCTTCAAACCCAAAGGATTGATGCTCAATTTTCTAGCATTGAACGACATCGTATCCGATAACAAGCACGAAGATACCTCATTATTGGGGATACTTTATATTGTAGAGGAATAGACTTAGTTCTAAGATGTTTTTTAGTCCATGAAGAAGCTAAGCAGGTATTGAATGATTTCCATGCAAGATCATGTTTTGGTCATCTTTCAGGGTGGGAAACTACTCAGGAGATATTACGTGCAAGATACTTTTGGCCCACAATCTTCAAAGATTGTATCAATGTCATTAAAAAGTGTCATATTTTCCATATTTATACAAGAAAAAAGCGCGCACCTCCCACTCCGTTACACCCTGTAGTAACCGTGGGTCCATTTGTAGAATGAGCCATTGATTATATGACAATCAACCCACCTTCATCTAATGGACACCACTACATCATAGAAGCAGTGGACTACTTTACAAAGTGAGCTGAGGCAATTACTACATTCAAAAACATGGCAAAAACTACAGCATATTTCTTATTCAATCATGTGATAACTAGGTTTGGTGTACCCAAAGAGATCGTCACAGACAATGGTAGCCATTTCAGGAATTCCTTTATGGATGAACTTACCACCAAGTTAGGATTACGGAAGTGTTTATCCTCATTGTATTATCCCCAATGCAATGGTAAATTAGAATCCATCAACAAGGTTTTTAAGACTATGTTGTAGTGAACAGTTAATAAGAAAAAAACTAAGTAGCATATGACGTTGTTGTCTTCTCTTTGGGATTACCATATCTCAACTAAAACAACGATTGTTTCACTCCTTTCCAGTTGGTTTATGTAGAAGAAATTATGTTGTCGATTGAATGTGAGATCTCATCATTAAAACTAGTTATCAAATTCTTACCTTAACACTTCTACATAAGAATAAAGACTCCTTCACCTTCATTCTCTTGATGAAACTAGAAGAGAGGCCTCATTTAACATAGAATCACACAAGAAAAGAGTCAAATCCCAATATGACAAAGCATCCCATCCTCGACTCTTTTCATAAGATGATTTGGCTGTGGTTTATGACCAAGGCAATGATAAAATAGGAAAAAGGAAATTTGTACCTAAATGGTTTGTCCCACTTGTTGTCAAAATAGTGTTAAAAAAAGGTACATATGAGTTAGTCAATTATGGTGGGGAACCCTTGTCAGAGATCATAAATGGTCTCTATCTGAAGAAATACTTTGCGTAGGCACTGAGGACTCGTGACATTTTGTTTTATTATGTTGTATGATATGTAAAAAAAATGTGCAATAGTTATTTCATGCACACACTTATCTTGCTTGGTATGTGTACTTGGATTATCTCATTGGAAACTTTCACTTATTTGGGATATGTGGACGGTGCCAGCAGTAACTCTCAGAACGTTGCTTCCACCACATGGGTAATATTCACTCCAACAATCAAGTTCTTAGTTTGGGAGGCTCTTTTTTTGGACCTGTGACCAATAATGTTACAGAGTATAGCACAACCATTGAGCTTCTAGTTGAGGCTAATACCCTTGGCATCCAACAAATTACTGTTAAACTGGACTCAAAACTTGTTGTATCTCAATTAAATGATCAGTATCAGGTTAGCGATCCTATCATGTTTAGAAAGTTTCTATGAGTTCATCTTCTAGAACGTCATTTTGAATTCATCGAGTATATTCATGTTCCTAGAAGTTCAAATAGTCTAGTTGATTCCTTAGCTAACTATGTACTTGATTGGCATCTTTGTCATACATTATTTCGACAAAGCAAGTATGTATATTGAATGCATGGCACCATAATTGAGCAAATATTTCATAGCATAAGTAAAATTTGAAGTAGCATTCCTTTGCATAAAGTAAAGCTGATTACATCGTAAACCAAAAAGTGTGTTTAAGTTCACGACAATTGTTGCAATAAATTTGCACACACCAAAAAGTAGTATAAACACTTTCTCCCTTTTTATTCTTTCTTCAAAATAAAATATCAAAAGAAATCATAAAAAATTGAATATATTGAAATTCAAAAAACACTTTTGAACTATTTTGACCTCCTGAACCAACATGAAGACTCACCTACAACTGTCATATTACCAAGTAAATTGTTCATTACTTCTAAGATGCATCCTCGAAAGAGGTGATTCCTACAAGAATGGTAAAAAATGAGTAATCTACTTATCTTTGTTATTTCAAATATTAAATGCATATATTGAAGCATATTGGTTGCCTAAACGGTTGGGTTATGGTTACCTTTAGAGGATTTTGGTGGAACTGACATGTTCAAACTATTTGATCCAGGATTTGAATGACAGACCATGATTCATGGTTTTGGTATTATTCACATGAATCAGTATGAAGTAAAACCATCACTCCTTTTTTCTTACATGGATAAGATCCCATTTTCAATCAAATTGTAGTTAATTGGTTATATTTCAGTGTCTGTCAACATTTAGTCCTACTTCAAATAGCCTACCTATGGAGGGAACATCTGAAAGAGTGTGCACAACTAGCTCAGCCCGTTTTTGCAGTATATATCCTTTCCTTGGCTTGACCAGTGCCCTTGAAACATGGGCGTACACCCTTGAAATACTCATTCCCTCTTATGTACTATAAAATTCTTTATTCTTTTTCGAGTTAATACATGAAAAAACACTAAATTTTTTTTTTTTAAACACAAAAATTAAAAAGGAAGATCATTGAATCTATTCATAATTCATCATGTAGAAAATGGCAACAGTTGGTCCTTGTCGCTCTTAAACATGACACATATCCTTGACTCAATTATAAGTACAATGTTTAGATATGACTTAGGAAGTTGTACCAGTAATTTGAGCAGATATCCACCGATAGGTTATCCTTCCTCTCATCTATGGATGTTCTATTAATTCATCTAGAATTGGAAAATTTCACAAAGGTTGGTTAGTCGAGTCTTATGTTTTCGAGTGTCACTATGTGTAGTGTTATGTGTTCAAGGTAAGTCAAACCAGTGTCGTCCATTCTTCAAATATTCCTGACCAATCATGCCAGCCTTCCTTATGTCAGTATACAGTGTTGGATCTCGCAGCTATACCAAATTATATCGGCCTATTGATCTCAGTTTCGCATCATTTGATGTGGGATGCATTAAGGCCCTCCTTCTGAAAGATATGTTCCTATCTACACCAACTCATCATCTAGGAAATGGATCTAGAAACCTCAGTGAGTACCTTCGATCTTGCAGTCATTAGTGGCAGGATTCCTCACAAATGACTGTGGGTATACATCAATGACCCCTGATTGTTTGATTCTAAAAGTGTTAGACTTTAGAACATATATTCACACTTTTCATTTTGTACTCAAGTACCTTGGAGTCCATCATCATTATCAGTGGGCCTCCTCGCATCTATTAACGGTATACATCAATGATCGGTAATTAGATGGTGTTTTATTATGCTCGATGTCGACTTATTTATTCGCATGATGTAAACTCATACTATTGTTCGTTTATTTGAAGACCTTGGGAAAAATAGTTGTATCACTCATCGTTGCACTACTCGAGTTGTGAAATATTAGCCATGTCAAATCACCACAAAGACCTAGATATTTTTCACTCATCAAAAAGTGCTTGCATACTTTTTTTCTTTTTGACATGGATCCACTGTGTATTGTTCGTGGCCATGCTTGTTTACTGCTGAGCATGGGTATGCCCACCTCATGAAGATATTGAATATTCATTAGAGTAAATTTCAACTCAAAATGGGCCTCCTAAGTAAAATTAATAAAATAATAGTTCAAATAAAAAAATAATATTTATTAATTTTGGAGGAAGAAAAGAAAAAAACTACTTTTTTATTCATATTTTTGACATATCTCCCAGTGTTTTTACTCAAATTTCAATCGGGAGAGCTCGTTGGATGCAGAATTAAATTACGCATCCAACTAGTACCCACTCGGCATACTTTTAATGGGCCCCTCTACCCCAAAAACAAGAAATACCTGAAAAAACGTGATGATGACATCATCATCATGTTTTTTCAGGTATTTCTTATTTTTGGGGTAGCGGGGCCCATCAAAAGTATGCCGAGTGGGTACTAGTTGGATGCGTAATTTAATTCTGCATCCAGCAAGCTCTCCCGATCGAAATTTGAGTAAAAACACAGGGAGATCTGTCGAAAATACAAACAAAAAAAGTAGTTTTTTTTTATGATACATATCCCCAAATTTATATTAAAAATTTGTTTAACACGTGCTCCCTTTTTTAAATTTAAATAATTTGGTTGGCTAATACATGATGACATGGAATTTGTATTGTTTTTGGAAGGCCCATTTTAAATTTAAATTTCCTCTAATGTGGGTTATTTCCATGTTTGACTTGCAGGTTCTTTTCAACTCCTGTGCTCAAGATTATAATCCCTTACCATCATTCCCTCGTCACTAAAGAGTATCAATATGAAGAGTATCATAATAAAAGAACTGCCAATGCATTTTGACCCTCAACAGAGATTCATACCTCACACATTAGGGGGCATATTTTAACAATAAAATTAACACCCTTAAGAGTGTTGGTATGAAAACATACTTCTACTTCGCCAGCAACATGAATATCAGATTTTTTGAACAATTGAGAGTTTCAATCTCTCATTTGACCACTGCTTCCACCAAGGAATAAATGTTTGAAGACAAGGTGGCTCTAAAGAGGCTAATTCCATGACCATTTAAGGTCTAAACCCTGTTCCTATAACTCACACAGTGGAAAAACGCATAACATGGGTATTAATTGTCCTATAAATACTGAAAATCAAGTTTTATGCCTAAAAACTAGGTAAAGTGGGATTTTTAAGGAAATAATAAAAAAACTTCAAAAATCATAAATCCCACATTCATGGTTAAGAGATTGGGTGCTCAAATCATAATCCTATAAAAGGAAGGCATATGATGTGAATTAGAGGAGACAAGTTAGAGAGCAAAGGCATGCTAAAGGAATTGAAGGCTAGAAATTACTTTTCTACCACAAAGTTTTTGGGCATTAAAGGAATGGATGGTAGAGGAGAAGGTCTAGGCTATGGAGGAGGAAAACACTTGTAAGGGTTGTAAGTATTTCTTCATGTTCATTTATTATGAATTAATTCAATCTTCTTCCCAATTCTTGTACAATGTTTTCCATTCAAAGTTTCATGTTGATGTAGAATTGGTAGGCAATTAGATCTAACCCATTTTTTCTCAAAGATAGTTTGGTAGGATAGTAGGAAGAATTTTGTGGTGAGATTTGCAGGTTTGAAGGAGACTCAATAAGCTGCAAGGAAATCCATCAAGAGACTCCATCAAACAACAAGGTTACAAAGAGGTATTCTCCACTCTTCCTCCCCTTCCCAAACTCAATGAAAGAATGTTCTAGATCTTAGGATTATTGTAATAATTGATTTGTTTTATGTCAAATGGGATTCACCTGCCCCATAGAAATAGGAGAGTATATGTTTTATTCCGCTGTAGAATACTCCACTAACATAATTTACATTATTCCTCCTTTGGAGATGTCACTAGTGTAAAAGGTCATGTAAAAGAGGTAAACCCTCTGTTGTAAGTTGAGTCAATAGTACCCATAAAATATCAATATAATTATTATTGTGAGTTTTTCTAGGTAGGTCAGCCCAGTTAGGGTAATATGTCAGTTACAAGATTAGTATAAATAGGGAGGTTACCTCCATCATTTCTACACACTCACTCACTCGTGTATTGTGCAAGAGAGAAAAAGAAGGAAGGACAAATAAGGACGAGAGGAAGTGTCTTTGGTGTTTTGGCTCTTATGTTGATGATTAAGAACCTCTTATCCACTTCAACATTATAGGCTTCGACCCTAGAGTTTTTAATCCACATCAGGGATGATTTTAAGGAACCATACTTATTTAAAAGTGTATAAATGTTGGCGAATATTACCAATTCTTAAAATGCCAACTATAAAATGATTAGCGATATTTTTTAAAAAATATTTTAATTTCCAAGGATTTTATATCGTTTATATAATAATTTGGCGATTTTTAGAGTGAAAAAATTTTAACCCATCAAAATTGGGTGAAGCGGGGCTTCAAAAAATGAAAAATGACGAATGTTTTTTGGGAGAAAAAACATGGAAAAATAGCCCACTGGGCTAAAATTCGCCCCTAAAGTTATCCCTGATCCACATGTTCCTCAAAAACCTAGAAACCAAAGTTATTGACCTTTTGATAACATCCAATGCCAAAAAGGACATATGTGGGAAAATATTCTCCAATCACACATCCATTGTTGATACCTCCATCATCGTTTCCTATGGTAACAAAATTTTAGGATTCTCAACTTCCACCAACTACTTGAGGAATCAAGTTTTGGATTTCCCTCCTAAGCCATGACTATTTATGGAGGAAAGAATCATTGAGGAACACTTACTGGGGTGATTCCTTCTCTAAGAACCCAAAAAAAATTTAACTATCTTCCTTGTGATATTTCACACTTAGCCTCTCCTTTGCATGAAACATATTCGACTTTCGACCCACTTTTCCTGGGATGGTGCAAGGGGTCTCCTCCAGCCCTATCCCTCCAGTGATACCCAACCCTTTCATTGTCAACTGGAGGAAATAGTGGCCTATAGAGTTGCATCCTAAAATCCTACCTCCTTTTGTCCAACATGACCCTTTCGACTGTGACTTTGAGTACAAATCACTGCCCAGGCCAATTATCAACTGCACTTTTGTATTCCCTCTTGAAGGATTATCCTTTTCAAAATAAGACACCAGATTTATACTTGTGATTCTTGTCTCCTCTTCTTGGGTTATTGTCATATTAGGAAGGTTTGGTCCCATTACCCCATCCAAACTTTTGTTCTTATTGCCACTATTCTATCATATCTCTACAATGCATTCCAACTGACTGTTATACAACTCTAAACTTTCCAATATATCTTGAAACTATGGTGTTTTTTCTTTAGGATTTGACGGTTCTATGGGAATAATTTCATTACGAATTAATTCCTCTACCTGAACCTTCCTTACTGCCACCTTTCTCTTAGAACCATGTAGGACTCCTAAGGAATTCAAATATTGGGATGTACTTTCGTCACTCACCTGCATTTCTTTTCTTCTCCATATTTGTTTCATGAACATCATCGAGAATTCTACGACCATGTGCCCAAAGAGGTGACACTAGGAACATATAAATAGAACATTGAGGTAATATAAGCATTGTGTAAATATAAACTCCCCCACCACTAAGTCTATGGAATCAAACAAACCCTGAAAAGCATCAACCTCTACCAGAATTCTCTCCACCAACCATCTCTGCGAGTTGAAAAGGTCTACATCCACCACCACAAATTTCCCAATCGCGTCCCCTAAGGCCTCGAATCAATCCTGCAACCAAAAATCCAAACGCCAACATGGAAGTTTGACCCAAATTGGGAAGGAGGACAAAGTTTCTTTCATGGGGTCGAAGGGGGGGTGCCTTATTTCAGAGCAAGCAGATATTTTTCTTTCACCCAAACTCTATAGTTAGTTGGCCAGCCAATCATAGTTCATCAATCTAACCTGAGAGGCCACTGGTCAAGATTTCCCAAAAAAGAATTTAAAGCCTACGAAATGTTACAAACAATATTTTTAAAACTATCATAAAGTTAGATTGTAGCACTAGGACATGTCTATCAACCAAAATTTTCGCAATAAAGAAAATTATCCTATGCAAATTAAACATAAGATAAAACCCGCATCGGGTGGATATTCTCTTCTTGTTATCGAGAAATCAAGAAAAATAATGTAGGAGGTAACACTCATTGATTAAAAGGTAGGAGCAGTGCTAGATTTTGATATGCGGGATTGATATCTGTACCAGGATTTTCACTTCAACATTTGGGATTCATGGAAAATACTGTGTTTGGGGACTCATCACATGTTGATGATGAGATTTATGTGTAACAATATGCTATAGAAATCCTAAAAAGGTTTGATATATTGGAATGCCCACACCCATGGATACACAATTGAATTTTTTGGTTGATGCTTCATCATAATTAGTGGATGTGACATTATAGATACATATTATTGGTTCATTGATGTATCTAATGAATACCCAGCCACATATATGCTTTGCTATGAACACCTTGAATCAGTATCTAGTTGAGCCTAGACATGTTCACCTAATAGTTGCAAAGAATGTGATGAGGTACCTAAAAGGTACGGTAGACTATGGTATCAGTTATAGTAGAGATCATGACTTTAGACTGTATGGTTATACAGATTCATATTGGGAAGGACATATCTCAGATAGAAAGAGCGCTTAAAGAGGATGTTTCAGTCTAGGGTCTGCCATGATCTCATGGCGAAGAAGGAAGAAGTCCAATGTTTCTCTTAGCATTGCAAAAGTATAATATATTGCAACTTGTTTCACCAGTTGTGAATCCATATTCCTTCAGAATATATTATTAGATCTATTCGATATAGAGATAGACTCCACCATGATTCTATGTGATAACCAAAGCTACATGAAGATGACATAGAACCCCCTATTCCATGATAAGATGAAGCACATAGAAATTCTATACTTCTAAATTTGTGACATGGTATAGAAGGTAGCTATAAAACTCCAATATGTGAGTATAGATGATCAGGTTGCACATGTGTTGACTAAGTCTCTATCTCGTGTGAAGTTTGAGCACTTCCGAGACAAGATAGGTGTTTTCTATAAGGACACCCCTCGAAAGGAGGAGTAGTATTGATGATACTATGGTATCCTGATCATAGCAGGTATCTCAGTTCTGATTCATCATCCTTAGAATTGATCCCTTAATTCCAAAAGGAAGGATCGTCTTAAATGTTGATCTTCGAATTTGATTTTTTAATTTTGAAAGGAATGATCGTCTAAGATGTTGGTTGATGGACTTGATCCTGTAATTCTGAAAGGAAGGATCATCTAGGATGTTTATTGGTGTACTTGATCCCATAATTTTGAAAGGAAAAATCATCTAAAATGTTGGTTGAAATCCCACAATTTTGAAAGGAAGAATAACTCTTTTAAGACTTTATCTCATATTTCTGAAAAGAAGGATCATCCTATGTACGTATGTGTTAGTTGTGATCACTATTGGTGTCTCCATAAAGAATTGATCTCGTAATCCTAAAAGAAAGGATCATTTGAGTATCATAGGTGTGTTTTCCATGATCTCGCAATTCTGAAAGGAAAGGATCACCTGTGTTTTCCATGATCATGTGTTTCCAAAAGGAAAGGATCACCCGTGTTCTCCATGATTCTGTAATTATGAAAGGAAGGATCATGTTGGTTGTTGATACACCTGCCTCATTATGTTTACATAGACTGTTTTATTATAGCCTTAAGTTTTTGATGATGATGTTGGTCTAGTTGTCACATGCTGTGGTTGTTTTTATTCCAACTGTATGTTGATGATCCATCATTCTATTGTTGTTTTTATTATTATTCTAGATTTATACTGATGATCCAGCCTTGTGTTGCCATTGTTGTTTTTATTCCATCTTTATGTTGATGGTTCAACATCGCGTTGTCATTGTTAGTCTGATATCTTTGGGCCTGAAGATAGATGATCAAATCTCCATAACATGGATCAGTTGTGCTTATCAAGAACAAGAATTCATCTGGAAATGAATCTTTGAGCTCGACTTCTATCAAAGCACGGGGAGGGTCACACATCAGCTCCGCGAAAACCAAGTATTTCTTCGAAGTAGCCTTGGTGAAATCAACATCAAAATCCTGTAGGATAATAATCCAACAAGAATATTTTCCCCTAGCACCTGACAGTTCATAATATAATACATAGGGTTTTGATCTACGAGTATGGTTGTGGTACGAAGCAAAATGTAATGACAAAAATTTTGAACAGCAATGACTGTGGCCAATGCTAACTTATCGACACACGAGTAACGTGTTTCGGAATCAATGAGATTATTACACATGTAATATATCACATGTTCTTGGTTGTTGGGATTGTCCTGCACTAGAAGCATTCCAATGGTAGTAGTGGAGGCAGCAACATACAAGATAAAATCCTTTGAATAATATGGGGGGTGTATCATGGGTGAATGTGTTAGAGAGTGCTTCAGATTATCAAAGGCTCGCTCAGCCTCATCATCCAAGAAGAACGGAGTGTCCTTATTTAGGAGACACATATAACTGTGTCTTTTCTTGGTGAAGTTGCACACAAAACAAAAAATAAAGTTGTCCTTCCCTTGCAAACTTTGGATTTCAGTAAGGTTCATTGGGGCAGGTAAGGCCAAGATAGCAGCAAGTTTCAGAGGATCTATCCGGATGCCATCTTTAGAAACCAAGAGGCCAAGAAGGTGTCCAGTCTCAACACAAAATAAACATTTGTGTGGATTTAGCCATATATTATAATGGATACACCTAAGGAAAATGTCTCTAAGGTGCCTAATATGGTCCTCCCGTTGCTGCAAATGAGCAAGGATGTCGTCAAGGTACGGTTCCACAATGTGCTTGATATCATGGAAGGCATAGGACATGGCTAGTTGGAATGTAGCTTTGACATTCTTCAAGCCAAAAGGTAACTTCTGATACGCAAAGGTTCCCCATGGGAATATAAATGTCAATTTATGTTGATCGGTGAGTAGTATCTCTATCTGATTATAGCCAGAAAAACCATCCATAAAAGAAAGTATGACACTTCTAGCACAGTTATCGATGATCTAATCGATATGCGGAGTCAAGAAATTGTCCTTAGTACAAGCCTTATTCAAGTCTCGAAAATCAATGAAAAATCTAATATTTCCTTGGTTTTTGGCTACAGGAACAATGTTAGATACCCATTCCATCAAGCATATGGGATAAATAAACCCCGCCTTCAAAAGTTTCTCTACTTCAGCTTTGATAGCCGCAACCTTCCTACGATGGAATTTACATGTTTTTTGCCAAACAGGTTTTGTCGTGGGATTTTTTTATTCTCATGCACAATGATAGACAGATTGATCCCAAGCATTCCCTCATAGGTCCAAGAAAAAATATCATGGAATTATTTGAAAAATGCTCAAAAATTTTCAGTTTCCTCCATCGAGTAGTTCTAGCCTATGTCAACATGCTCAATGTTTCCAGGCTTGACTAATATCTAAATTGGATCTGTCTTAGTAATGTTGCAAATATCTCCTTTGGATCCTGTGTTTTACAACAATATAGGTGTTTGTGGACGGGTGACAATATCAATATTGATAACAGAAATAGGGTCAAAACCTATCAAACTGGAGTCTTGAAGAAAAGAAGATCGATGATGGTGATATTCCCATACGAATTCATTCACACTCATAACCTCCATGATGGACTCGTCTGAAGGAAAATTTTGTGTGAGATAGTCGAGGGTGGGAAGAGAGGGTTCTAACCAATAGGGCAATGGTAAGGATCTGAAGCTATCAGATAAATATCATTTGGTTGGACATCGTAGGTAGATTGGACAACATCATACATCACTTCATAGGGGCCAAGAGAAGATGACTCAACAACTTCTTTGCATTTAGAACTATAACCAGTAGTGGAAATCATGTCCATGGTTGCCACTTCTGTAGTAGGAGGGGCTAAGGGAAACACTCCCATAAGGGTTGAATATTTTAGCAAACCTACCCCAATCGAATGATAAGGAGGAGGGGAATTACCTAGCATAGGGATATAATTAGCAGTTGGAGTGGTAACATCTAGTGAACAAAAGTCGAGTGGATCAATGGTCACAATTTTTCCCAAGTGAGGAAACTGGAGAGTTTGAAAGAATGTTGATGCAACAAAAGTCATAGCATAAAACCAGTTTCTCCGTAATAGGAGCTTATAATCCAATGTGGCATCAACCACTTCCACTTGAATGGAAATAGTATTTCCCCCAATCTCAATTGAAAGACCTGATAACAAACCATGGGGCTGGAAACCTCATCCATTGAAAAATTTTAATGTCATAGGAGACTTTGTAAGCTCAGGAGAACCAATGGCTCTCCAACAGGCTATATAAGAAACTAAGGTTCAAGATCCCTCATCCAGAATGGGCCAATGGACCTTTCTCCCAACTACTCTAGAGGCAATTTCAAATGCAAGTTGATGAGGTAATATGGACTTATAGTTCTCTACATTGAAATGGATTAAATTGGTATTATCTGGGTCTAATGCCCCCAAATCTGTTAGTAGGTTTTTACATTGTGTTGGATAACTTTAGAGTACCTCAAGGGTAGACATCGCACAAGGTGCCTAAGCTAAATCTTCAACAACATTATAAAATTGTGCATCTCAGGAATTGGGATTAAAAATAGCCTTCTTGAGGGTTGCCTTGGGTGGTCATAAAATCAAATCAAGATTAGGTTTCTTGATCATGAGAGGACCATTAGACGAAGATGGAGGGGAACCAGTAGAAGGAACTTTCTCAGGAGAAGGATTTTCTCCCTTCTTCTATACAGGCTTGTCATATGACAGACTACGAGTATTCAAATTGATAGTATACAAAGACATCATCCTGATTTATTCCATGGAACTAGAGGTCCCTTGATTAGACATGTGGTCTATCAATTGTTGTTGAGATGGTAAAGGATCGGTAAGCACCGTGGGTGTGGGGTTAATTTTCAAAAAATTTACCGTTCTCTTCACGATGAGGGCACTCCTTCGTGAGTGACCACCCCCACACAATAGGAAAGGGTACTTAGCTTTTCATTTCCCTTTGTTATCGTTCTTTGTGGATGCACTCTTGGTATTCTCCTATTGGTTTCCATGTTTTTTACTTTTACCTTTTCCTTTTTTTTTATTGCCCGAGGTTTGTGAACTTTGAATAGTATTTACCTCAACAAAAACTGTCGGAGTTGAAGGATTAGTAGCAGAAGCAATAGGTTTCCTGGCATATTTTGTTGCTAAAGAGGGTTGAATTGAACCAACAGCCCCATCAACAGGAGTTTCTGCAGGTGGCTTGGCAGGGTCTGTGCTAGGATGAGGAGCTTGAGGGATGAGGTCATACAAAGTTTCAGATTGGGAATATACCAAGTCCAGATACTGAGCACGACTGATCACCTACTCTTCAGTAACAGCACCACCCATAGCCACATCTCAAACTATAGGAAGCAACAAGGATTTAGTGAACCAATAAGCTAAAAGTTGGTCTGGGATGTGAGCTTTAATAAGTGGTCTCCGTCGTCCCCACTCATGGATATGGTCTAAAATGTGTGTGGAGGTCTTTTGACGGAGTGAATTCAAAAGATCTGTACCCGTTTCATAACGAATGGGTAGCTGAAAGTGTGTAAGAAGAACAGTTGCCAATGCGCTAAAATTCACAAATGAATGGTGTGGAAGTTCAATATACTACTTCGCAGTCATACCATTCAAAGTTCATTGGAAGAGTCTCAAGATAATAGATTCATCCATCAAGGATCTCGAAGAACACCATAGATGGAAATTTGTGACATGATTTTTGGGATCATCTCCCTGCTTCCCATCAAACTTTGGGATGTCTGATGGTAACTTGACTGGAATAGTAGGCCATGAAGGATTGTGTTGACTGGGATCATTAATCAACTTGGACAAATCGAGCAAGTCCAAATTTTCTACGAAGGGAAGTTGTCGATTAGGTTCGACATACTGGTAATATTGATAAGGCATAAGAGAACCAGTAGGACCATAAGCTGATTTATATATTAGATACTAAGCTGGTTGATGGGTTGAATATCCTCCCAAATATCCTCCTGATGGGGAAGGTCCTCCAAGAGGAGTACTACCTGAAGGTGGTGGGCCTCCAGATGGTGGTGGAACTCCAGGTGGCGGTCCTCTAGATGGTGATCACCTAGAAGGTGGAAGTCTAGACGGTGGAACCCCAGAAGGTGGACCTCCAGGAGGTGGGCCTCCGAGTGGTGGTCCTCCAGGTGGTGGTCATCCATAAGGTGGACCACCACCAGGTGGGAATCCACTAGCAGGGCCCCCACTTGGTGGGCCTCCGAAAAGTGGGCCACCATAAGGTGCCCCTCTGGCACCTTTAGTAGTAAGAATATGAATTCCTTCCATAGTTAGCATGTAATACCAATTAGGTTTCCCCCACAACGTGAATGTGTTTCCAAGGTACGGGATTCCATGATACATAGTTCATGTAGATGTAGGTTGATAATTCACATTTTCTATAGGTAATTGATTTCCTAGGTAACCATAACCCAAATAAGGTTGGTTTACTACAGGTTGTACCCCTAAGGGTTGGCCTAAACTCGGCGGATAGTTTACCATGTTGGTATGGGTAGGAGGAACAACCACTGTAGGTTTTCCTACAACAGAAGTTTGTCTAGTACTAGTAAAAACTACACTAACAGGTAATGTAACTCATGTTGAGGGTTGCCCCTCGGCGTTAGAATTTACTAACACCATTTGAGTTGAGCATTTCCCCTTAAGCTGCAAAGGGTATGGGAGGACTAGACATATACCTTTGATTTACAATTTTAGGGTTGGAAGTTTGACCTGGATTATGAGAAATCACACCACTAAATGAAACTTCTTCAATAGGACCCAATGTCTTACAAAGTGCATGATATTTAGAAGGTCATGGATCTGACAAAAGGGGAAAAAGGGTAGACCTAGGTTCTTTGTAAGATACAGGTGAAGGAACAATTCTTTCCATTCTCTCTAAAAAATTATGAGCACGATCAAGAGAAGTTTGGATTCTCCTATATTCATCCTCACCTAGATGAGGGTTTTCAAAAGATGTTCTAGTGACCCCAAATTCAGAAATGGGTTGTCTCGTAGAAGTTCTCCAAAATGGAGCATTATGTCCATACTCAGTTTCAGCAGGACTATCGTGATGACATTCCCTCAGAGAATGAAAGAAAGTGTCAGCCACAGGAGGCTGTTGTACCAAGGGATTTACGTAAGCAGTGAATTGTTCTCCACTTTCCATAACTCTACTTCCTTCCACATGGTATGTAGTTGCAGCTCCTTAATCTATGGCTTCCATTTGGCTCTCCCCTATAGCAGGTGGAAAGCCGGGTGGTAAGCCTTGGTTTCTTATGGATCGTCTCAATGGAAACTCAGCCAAATTGTATGGTCTCTGAAAGCCTAACCTAGGGTTTCAAAACTAAGGAAATCACACAAAACCTTCTCCTATAAAAACTATAGGTCACAAGAAAACTTAAGTAACAAGAGAGGCTGAACAAGCTAGTTCCTCGCGAGGATTTTTTAGTCTTTGCAACTCACGATATACCACAGGGTCCAATAGTAAATAACGATGAGGAGGATCAACCATCCCTCACCTGAATACCTGAATACCTGCAAGGAACATGCGTAGTAATCTCCCCAAGTGTTGTTCTCAGTGTATTGCTCCAACAATACGACCAAAAGGGATTTTCCCAGATGGTCTCAAAAATCCTAGTAGAGCCTCTCGATATACTCAAGGTATGTGGGAGTTCAAATCTGTAGTAGTGTTGTCTAATTAACAACCATTCACAAGGGTCCTTCCTATATACAATCGAGTACGTGAAGTACCTTTCATTATACCTTAAGGGTACGTGAAAGGTCGTTCAATACACCGACAGTAGGTGGAAGAACCGTGCAAGTCCTTGGTTGTAGTGCAGGCAATGAATGACAGCTCCTACGTTTTATGAAAATGGAAAACATATCTAACCTTTAACTCATGTTACTAATAAATTTTAACCTGTAGCTACCATTATTTTTAAGTTGAACGGTTAGGTGAATGCATGGAATTATGATATAAATGTAAAACCGTGTTACTAATGCATTTTAACCTATAGCTACCGTTATTTTTAAGTTGAACGGTTAGGTGAATGCATGGAATTATAACATAAATCTAAAACCATGCAATAATGATGTATTCTTTCACTTTATCATTCGAAATATGCCTAATTGCAAGAAGGAGAGATTATTTTTATTTTTCCAATCTTGTTTCAAAACCAAAATGTTCCCAAACAATCAAACTCAATAAAAACTTTCTGAGAATGTCAATAAGCAAAATACTTCTAAACTAATATTTTTGAAAGTAAGAAGATAAGGAGAGATCTCGTTTTCCCTAAAAAGAAAGACAAGAGAGACTCAAAGGTATACTAAGTACTTTTTAAATTTCCTTCAAAAATATAAAGATCTAACTTAAAACTACTAAGATTTTTCTTTTGATTGAGACAAGCATGTAAAAAGAAATAAGAAAAATGGATATCTGAAATCTTATCAGGCTGGTCAGAGATCCAATATTTCATCTTCAAACAGAATTATAACTAGATCTCAACAAACAAACAAAAAACTTTTTAAAATAAGCAAAAAGAAGTCCTTCACTAATTCAATGAAAAAATGAAAACAAGAAACCAATCAAGCAAGTCTTTCACTTCATATTTTATCAAACAATAAGAATGATATCTAACTGTTGCTAAGATTTCAAGCAGCACTCCTTTCAAAAATTTAAAACCAAGCATACAAGCAAATGAAAAGATGAGTCTATCCTACATTTTTTTTATTTTAACAAGATAAACCTTTTACCACGTAAATTTTTGAAATTCAACCACTAAGATCTCTTTAAACAAACCTAGACACGTAGAACTGAAAGAAAATCAAACAAAAGTTTTACAAAAGACTTTGAAAAAATAAGTCTGGAAAATCCTACCCGGCACCTCTTCCATAGGGTCACTGACAGAGAAGTTCTGAGAGAGCACCACTTCCTGATTGCTGATTACAGCTGGTGGCACCACTTACTGATCATTAAGTCCAGGTGGTGGCACCACTTACTACCCACTATGTATGCGCGGTTCCCTGTAGATGTCCAAAACAAAATAATTGTGAAAAAAAGAAAAGTTAATCATTGTTCACTGATGTACCTGCATGATCACATGAAACCAACACACAAGATCAAAAAGCACCAGAAATTGTTTCACTATTCTATTCTAGTGACTAAGGAATCTAACAATGAAATATATGATATTAACACAATATACTTTATTAGAAAGGAACCAATTTTTTATTAAATAATGAAGAAGAAATTTAAAACCTATGCCTTAGTGTCAATAAGATCCTTCACAAAGCCAATATCTTGTCCCCGATAGCTCCAACTTTGATCCTCCTATGCTCACCCTACTAATCTAGGCCAGAATGATAATGCAACAGCATAACCTTTCTCTCTCTCAACCATGAATATGAGCCTTCTTTAATAGGCCTTTGGGAGGATAGGGATGGTTGAGTAAATGGTGGGTGAGGTGGATAGGAGATCCAAAAAGGCTGGATCTTGAGCCCATGTGGTCCTCAGGTGTAGGGATAAGGGAGCCACGAATCCTTCCTTCGAGAAGCTTTGCGGAGACCTCTCTTTTTCACTTTTTACCAAGGGCACCGCTTCTTCCCCACTATGACAGAGTGGTGACAAGGCAGAAACACGCCTTTTAAAAGAGGTAATGGAGGTGCCACCGCTTACTGCCAAAATATTAAAGGCATCCTGAAGAAGATAACATTCATTGATTAAAAGGTAGGAGCTGTGCTAGATTTTGATATGCAGGATTGATATCTGGACCAGGATTTTAACTTCAACATTTGGAATTTAGAAAAAATACTGTGTTTGGGGCCTCATCACATGCTGATGATGAGGTTTATGTGTAACAGTATGCTGTAGAAACCCTAAAAAGGTTTTATATATTGGAACGGCCACACCCATGGATACAAACTTGAATTTTTTGGTCAATGCTTCATCATAACTAGTGGATCTGACATTATACATACATATTATTGGTTCATTGATGTAGCTAATGAATACTCAACCATATATATGCTTTGCTATGAACACCGTGAATCAGTATCTGGTTGATCCTAGACATGCTCACCTAATAGTTGCAAAGCATGTGATGAGGTACCTAAAAGGTATGGTAGACTATGGTATCAGTTATAGTAGAGATCATGACTTTAGACTATATGGTTATACAAATTCATATTGGGAAGGAAGTGTCTCATATAGAAAGAGCACTTCAGGAGGATGTTTCAGTCTAGGTTCAACCATGATCTCATGGCTAAGAAGGAAGAAGTCCAATGTTTCTCTTAACATTGCAAAAGTATAATATTTTGCAGCTTGTTTCACTAGTTGTGAATCCATATTGCTTTAGAATATAATGATGGTTAACGTCCCCTGAGACCAAAATTTGGTCTATCGGACCTAAAGAAGAGAACTAATTAGTTTGCTTTAAAGTTATATTTCTATGCTCAAAAAGCTTGGAAAGAAGCGTCCCAAGCTGACTATAATTTTGACAGGCTAAAAGGCTAGGAATGTCGGTATTGCAACAAAGATTATGAAACTGGGATCTAATGTGGGTGTACGCAGGGCACTCTAAGAGGAAGTGATTTTCATCTTCAATGTTCTTACTTTCACAAAGGTGGCAGATCCTTTCTACCCATGGTGTTTTAGGGACTGTCCAACGACCAGTTTCACTATGGAGCTCATGCGAGTTCATTATGATCTTAGCTATGTTAATTTTTTTCTTAGTACTAATTAAAACAGAGAGATACTTTTGATCTTCTAGAGTAGGTTTGATATATTATTAGATCTATTCAATCTGGAGATGGATTCCACCATGATTTTATGCGATAACCAAACCTACATGAAGATGAAATAAGACCCCCTATTCCATGATAAGATGAAGCACATATAAATTCGATACTTCTACATTTGTGACATGGTATAAAAGGGAGCTATAAAACTCCAATATGTGAGTACACATAATCAGGTTGCAGATGTGTTAACTAAGCCTCTATATCGTGTGAAGTTTGAACACTTCCGAGATAAGCTAGGTGTTTTATGTAGGGACACCCCTTGAAAGGAGGAGTAGTGTTGATGATACTATGGTATCCTTATGATAGCAAGTTTCTCAGTTGGGATTGATCATCCTTAGAATTGATCACTTAATCCCAAAAGGAAGGATCATCTTAAATGTTTATCTTCGAACTTGATCCTGTACTTCTGAAATGAAGGATCATATAATATGTTGGTTGATGGACTTGATCCTATAATTCTGAAAGGAAGGATCATCTAGGACGTTGATTGGTGGACTTTATCCCATAATTTTGAAAGGAAAAATCATCTAAAATGTTGGTTGGAGATCCCACAATTTTGAAAGGAATAATAACTCTTTTAAGAATTTATCTCATATTTGTGAAAGGAAGGATCATCCTATGTACGTATGTGTTAGTTGTGATCACTATTAGTGTCTCCATAAAGACTTGATCTCGTAATCCTGGAAGGAAGGATCATTTGAGTACCATAGGAGTGTTTTCCATGATCTTGTAATTCTGAAAGGAAAGGATCACTTGTGTTTTCCATGATCCTGTAATTCTGAAAGGAAAGGAATACCCATGTTGTCCATGATTCTGTAATTATGAAAGGAAGGATCATGTTGGTTGTTCATACACCAGCCTCATTATTTTTACATAAATTGTGTTATTACAGCCTTAAGTTGTTGATGATGATGTTGGTATAGTTGTCACATGTCGTGGTTGTTTTTATTCCAACATTATGTTGATGATCCATCCTTATGTTGTCGTTGTTGTTATTATTCTATATTTAAGCTGATGATCCATCCTTGCGCTGCCATTGTTGTTTTTATTCCATCTTTATGTTGATGATCCAACATCGCGTTGTCATTGTTAGTGATGTATAAATTTTTATATTGAAAATGTTGATACTTCAGCTATGTACTGAAGATGATGATGAAGATGTTCCAACAGTTCTATGTTGATGTAAATGATGGTGATGCTCTAGCTCCATGTTGCAGGTGATTGGCTCCATGTTTCTACTCGTACTTTGTTAACAATAAAATTAACACCATTGAGAGTGTTGGTCTGAAAACATATTTCTACTTCACTCGCAACATGAAGATCAAAGTTTTTGAACAATTGAGAGTTTCAATATATCATTTAACCACTTCTTCCACCAAGGAAGAAATGTTTGAAGACAAGGTGTCTCTAAAGAGGCCAAGTTCATGACCACTTAGGGCCAAAAAAAGTTCCTATAACTCACACACTGGAAAATGCCTAATATGGGTATTAATTGTCCTAAAAACAATGAAAATCAATTTTTATGCCTAAAAACTAAGTAAAGTGGGGTTTTTGAAGGAAATAATAAAAAAGCTTAAAAAATCCTAAATCCCACATTCACGGTTCAGAGATTGGGTGTTCAAATCCCAATCTTATAAAAGGAAGGCATATGAGGTGAATTAGAGGATACAAGTTAGAGAGAAAAGGCATGCTTGAGGAATTGAGGGCTAGAAAGCACTTTTCTACCTCAAATTTTTGAAGCATCAAAGGCATGGATGGTAGAGGAGAAGCTATAGGCTATGGAAGAGGAATGAACTTGCAAGGGTTGTAATTATTTCTCCATGTTCATTTATTATGAATCAATTCAATCTTCTTTCCAATTCTTGTACAATTTTTTCCATTCTAAGTTTCATGTTGATGTAGAATTGGTAGGCAATTAGATCTAACCCATTTTTTCTCAAAGATAGTTTGGTATGACAGTAGGAATAATTTTGTGGTGATATTTTCAGGTTTGAAGGAGACTCAATGATATGCAAGGACAATCATCAAGGGACTCCATCAAACAGGAAGGATGGAAAGAGGTATTCTCCTCTCTTCCTCCCCTTCTCAAACACAATGAAAGAAGGTTCTAGATATTAAGATTATTGTAATAATTGATTTGTTTTATGTCAAATGGGATTCACCCACCCCATAGAAATGGAATAATATTTGCTTGCTTCAACTATAGAATACTCCACTAAAACAATGGCGACTCCACTGGGGAGCTAAGGGATTCTTCTCTTGAAACTAGTATTCCTGAGTTGTTCCCCTTGTTTGGTTGTTTCTTTCATTTTAAATCCTTTGATGCATGCTTTATAATTGTCATTAGAGGATTTAGTACACTTCTAGAGTCTAAAACCGGTCGATTTTGGCCTTTACCTAGCCAAATCTTGAAATATTTGAAAGGGATCTCAGGTTTATTGGGAAATCATGGGTATAGGCCATCTACAGTCGCGAGTTCCTTGAAAAAACTGCGAGTACGTGCTATTAACAGTCATGAATTCCTTAAAAATTCATGGTTACATGTTATGTACAGTCATGAATCACTGAAACATTCATGGGTACATGCTAGTAACAGTCGTGAATGCCTTGAAAACCTCACGAGTACATGCTAGTAACAGTCGTGAATGCCTTGGGTGTTCTTGATTTTTTTGATGGTTGAATCTTTAGTTTTGGATCATTTAAGTTGATTTGTCCTACTATAGATGTCTTATAAATATTATATATAAGGTTTTATATAGTATTTACCTCCCTTTTATAAGGATTTAGGTATTTTTGGAAGATTTGAAAGTTTGGTGTGCATTTGACTTGAGATTGAAAAAAAATGAGATTTTTTATTTTTGGCCTTGGATTGAGTTCATTTTTTTACTTTGTAGAAACTTAATTGATATCCTAAACACTTGTTGAGTTATTTTGTGACATTTTGGGAGATTTGAAGGATTTAGGGACATTTCCCTCAAGTTTGGAAATCTTGGAAATCTCCTTGAAAAACTAGGAAAAGTCACTTTGAGAAGTCATTTTGTTTTAAATGTTGTCGAAAGTTTTCTTTAAAAAGAATGCTCATATCTAAAATTTTATGAAATGTTTACCATTTAGGTCCTTTATTTCACTCTTGAATGTCTGAAATTTTATCTAATTTGGTGATTTTAATCACACATTTGCATAAGGAAATTGTTGAAAAACTAAAGAGCATAACACATTGTTTCAATTTATGAACCTTTAGGCCATGAATTTTGAATTCGTGTGAACTTTCTGACCTGTTACAAAACTTGAAATAAAAACTAATAAATTTTGAATACCATCATTTAAAAAATCAAATTCACATAAATTCTATAAAAAAATGGACCTATCACTTAAGATCAATTCAAACACAATGAGAGGATATTTTTCGTTATTTTCAAGTTTCTTAAGATAAGTTGTGCTCGAGCCACGAGTATCCTCTTCACTTGCGCTTTTGGGTGGTCCTCTGAATGAGAAAACGCATATCAAGTGTAACACGAATTTTTGAAGTTTTGAAGCATATTTTCCAGCCACGAGTATCCTCTTCACTTGTGCTTTTGGGAAATCCTGTGAAAGAGAAAGTGGATCTCAAGTGTAAATGCTTGTCATGAAAAATCAAAATTGAATCATGATCCTACATGTAAATGTCATTTTGAGAGACTTATTAGAAACAAGAAAAACATTGAACATTCAAACATTTTTCATTTCTAATTAGTGATATTTGAATCAAATTGAACACATCTTATGTTTGAAGCCAACCTCTTGAACCCTTGTTAAAAAAATTGAAAAACTTATTTGTCAAATTTGTAAAAGTGATTCTATTTTGCAAGATGCATGTTTGAAGGATTATCGTTGAAACCTATTACCTTGTTTCTAGTATAAAAATTTCATCGAATTAAAAGATAGGTTTAAATGCATCTGTGCATTGGATTTGTTCAGTATTATAAGTCACAACACCACCAGTTTCACCACCACTCCTTGAAACTAATCGAATTACCTTTAAAATCAACGCTTAATATAAAATCAACCAAGATTCTATTTTTGATATCACCAACAATATTAGGCTAGCGATTGGGTTAGGATGGTGAGTTAACACTCCAAAGCCACAAAACTCTGAAACTAGTATTGATTAAAGAGATTCAAATCCATTAGTAGAAAAGAGTTCTTTCCAAGAAAGCGCTTCTAACACAAGCGTTAAGCACGAGGTCAATATGAATTCATAAGGGTGGTATGCCCCCTCTTGCTTATTTGGTGGGATATGAGCACATTATAGTATTTCAGTTAAGTGACAAGTCCTCGGGGTGACATCACTTTCTTGAGATAGTTAGTTTATGTGAGTTATCCTAGACTGATGAATGTCCTACCCAGCCACTGATTGTGAAGTTGTAACCATAGTTTATTTTCCTAGGGCATCATACATGCTATTGTGAGTGGGGGACACTTGCAATACCTAAGACAGACACAAGGTTGTTTAAGCTCCTTGGGAGGGTGAGTAGCCAAGAGCTAACACTTGCATCCCTAGCGATTGAAGAAAAATGTAACTATTTCTCCTTCCTTCACTATTTAGTAATTTTTGAGGCTTAATGTCCCTCAAGAGATAC
The DNA here is from genome assembly GCA_001517045.1 of Pseudotsuga menziesii. Classification (NCBI taxonomy): domain Eukaryota; kingdom Viridiplantae; phylum Streptophyta; class Pinopsida; order Pinales; family Pinaceae; genus Pseudotsuga; species Pseudotsuga menziesii. The sequence continues at coordinate 414,163 of LPNX010685011.1, forward strand.
TAGTTTTGGAAGGCCCTCTAAAAATCGAACTTTTAACTAAACCTCGGTTCTTTGGAAAGAAGTTTGCTTATTGATTTCTTAGGGAAATTTTTAGTGGTGTGGACACTTTTGTTTCTGTTGGAGTCTAGATTACCTTTAGAATTGTTTGATTAAATTTTTATGAATTTTTTAATTATAAAAACTCAAACGTCAAAGTGGCTTCTATCCTAACCCACCAATCACGGTAGCAGCGAGGTGAGTCACCAGAACTTGAAGGCCCTACTAAAACATGGAGACGAATACAAACAAAAAACTCAAAAGACTTTCAAACTGAACCATTTTTAAATTCAATTAACAATAATAGAGAATATCAACATCAGCCTAATCCTGAACCATCTACAGAGATAGTTGATAATATTGCTCCATTTGAAATTGAAACAATAGAAAACCATACATCTGATCCTGCGAACCTACCTTTGAATCTTTTAGACCCAGTAATACTTGCGGTCAATGAATAATTGGATAACCTCAAACCTCTTTTTGCATATTCAAATAACATGAAAAATCCAACACTTAACCCATTGGATTCTTCAGAATCTCTAGGAACTACACCAGTTCAGCCCAAAATGGTGGCTGGAGTAGGTAATACCTCGAATTCGACCCCAATAAAAATTCCAAAATTTAACATGCCTATTAATAACGTAAGTTCAACCAGCACTTCGGTGTCAGTTGGTACAATTCTAGGTTCCAATCCTAAGAGTACATTCACTTCATGTACAGGTATCCCTACTGGAGGGTGTACCTTACCAAATATGGGTTTCCCTAATGTTGGGGCTTATCAAGGTCATAAAATACAAGGAGTTAATCTGAATCCTTTTGGTCAACCTAAAACTTGTCTAGGTTCCACTTCTAGAGGAAACTCTACCCCTTGGAATGGTAATATTCCTAGTGGAGGAAATGGACCTTGGAACATGAATACCAATTGGAGAAATTATCTGCAAATGAGTGGAAATTTCCCATGAGGTTATCCTCTTACTAATCCTAACACAATGTCTAGGGGAAACCCTACACCCCCAACGACAACTATGGTAGGGGGGAATTCCACCTATCAATCCTATATCAAAATTCTATAATTATGAAAGGAAGGATCATGTTGGTTGTTGATACAACTGCCTCATTATGTTTACGTAGACTATGTTATTATAGCCTTAAGTTTTTTATGATGATGTTGGTATAGTTGTCACATGTTGTGGTTGTTTTTATTCCAACTGTATGTTGATGATCCATCATTCTATTGTTGTTGTTATTATTATTCTAGATTTATGCTGATGATCCAGCCTTGTGTTGCCATTGTTGTTTTTATTCCATCTTTATGTTGATGGTCCAACATCGCGTTGTCATTGTTAGTCTGATATCTTTGGGTCTAGAGATAGATGATGAAATCTCCATAACACGGATCAGTTGTGCTTATCAAGAACAAGAATTCATCTGGAAATGAATCTTTGGGCTCAACTTCTATCAAAGAACAGGGAGGGTCACACATCAGCTCCGTGAAAACCAAGGATTTCCTCGAAGTAGCCTTGGTGAACTCAAGATCAAAATCCTGTAGATTAATAATCCAACGAGAATATTTTCCCCCTAGCACCTTACGGTTCATAATATAATACATAGGGTTTTGATCTACGAGTATGGTTGTGGTACGAAGCAAAATGTAATGACAAAAATTTTGAACAGCAATGACCGTGGCCAATGCTAACTTCTCCACACGTGAGTAATGTGTTTCGGAATCGATGAGATTCTTACACATGTAATATATCACGTGTTCTTAGCTGTTGGGATTGTCCTTCGCTAGAACCATTCCAATGGTAGTAGTGGAGGCAGCAACATACAAGAGAAAATCCTTTGAATAATATGGGCGGTGTATCATGGGTGAATGTGTTAGAGAGTGCTTCAGATTATCAAAGGCTCGCTCAGCCTCATCATCCAAGAAGAATGGAGTGTCCTTATTTAGGAGACACATATAACTGTGTCTTTTCTTGGTGAAGTTGCACACAAAATGACAAATAAAGTTGTCCTTCCCTTGCAAACTTTGGATTTCAGTAAGGTTCATTGGGGTAGGTAAGGCCAAGATAGCAGCAAGTTTCAGAGGATCTATCCGGATGCCATCTTTAGAAACCAAGAAGCCAAGAAGGTGTCCAGTATCAACACAAAAGACACATTTGTGTGGATTTAGCGGAGTCAAGAAATTGTCCTTAGTACAAGCCTTATTCAAGTCTCGAAAATCAATGCAAAATCTAATAGTGCCCTGGTTTTTGGCTACAAGAACAATGTTAGATACCCATTCCATCAAGTATATGGGATAAATAAACCCCGCCTTCAAAAGTTTCTCTACTTCAGCTTTGATAGCCGCAACCTTCCTAGGATGGAATTTACATGTTTCTTGCCGAACAGGTTTTGTCGTGGGATTTTTTTAATCTCATGCAAAACGATAGATGGATCGATCCCAAGCATTCCCTCATAGGTCCAAGAAAAAATATCATGGAATTCTTTGAAAAATTCTCAAAAAATTTCAGTTTCCTCCATCGAGCAGTTCTAGCCTATGTCAACATGCTCAATGTTTCCAGGCTTGACTGATATGTAAATTGGATCTGTCTTAGTAATGTTGCAAAGATCTCCTTCTGATCCTGTGTTTTGCAACAATATAGGTGTTTGTGGATGGGTGACAATATCATTATTGATAACAGAAATAGGGTCAAAACCTGTCAAACTGGAGTCGGGAAGAAAAGAAGATCGGTGATGGTGATATTCCCATACGGATTCATTCACACTCATAACCTCCATGATGGACTTGTCCGAAGGAAAATTTTGTGTGAGATAGTCGAGGGTGGGAAGAGAGGGTTCTAACCAATAGGGAAAGTGGTAAGGATCCTAAGCTATCAGATAAATATCATCTGGTTGGACATCGGAGGTAGATTGGACAACATCATACATCACTTCATAGAGGCCAAGAGAAGATGACTCAACAACTTGTTTACCTTTGGAACTATAACCAGTAGTGGAAATTATTTCCATGGTTGCCACTTCTGTAGTAGGAGAGGCCAAGGGAAACACTCCCATAAGGGTTTAATCTTGTAGCAAACCTACCCCAATCGAATGATAAGGAGGAGGGGAATTACCTAGAATAGGGATATAATTAGCAGTTGGAGTGGTAACATCTGGTGAACAAAAGTCGAGTGGATCGATGGTCACAATTTTTCCCAAGTGAGGAAACTGGAGAGTTTGAAAGACTGTTGATGCAACAACAGTCATAGCATAAAACCAGTTTATCCCTAATAGGATATTATAATCCAACGTGGCATCAACCACTTCCACTTGAATGGAAACAGTATTTTCCCCAATCTCAATTGAAAGACCTGGTAACAAACCATGGGGTAGGAAACCTCATCCATTGAAAAATTTTAATCTCATAGGAGACTTTGTAAGCTCAGGAGAACCAATGGCTCTCCAACAGGCTATATACAAAACTAAGGTTCAAACTCCCTCATCTAGAACGGTCCAATGGATCTTTCTCCCAACTACTCTAGAGGCAATTTCAAATGCAAGTTGGTGAGGTAATCTAGACTTATAGTTCTCCACAATGAAATGGATTAAATTGGTATTATCTGGGTCTAATGCCCCCAAATCTGTTAGTAGGTTTTTACATTGTGTTCGGTAGCTTTAGAGTACCTCAAGGATAGACATCGCACAAGGTGCCTAAGCTAAATCTTCAACAACATTATAAAATTGTATAGCTCAGGCATTGGGATTAAAAATAGCCTTCTTGAGTGTTTCCTTGGGTGGTCATAAAATCAAATCAAGATTAGGTTTCTTGATCACAAGAGGACCATTAGACGAAGATGGAGGGGAACCAGTAGAAGGAACTTTCTTGGGAGAAGGATTTTCTCCCTTCTTCTATACAGGCTTGTCATATGACTAACTACGAGTATTCAAATTGATAGTATACAAAGACATCATCCTGATTTCTTCCATGGAACTAGAGGTCCCTTGATTAGACATGTGTTCTATCAATTTTTGTTGAGATGGTAAAGGATCGGTAAGCACCTTGGATGTGGGGTTAATTTTCAAAAATTTACTGTTCTCTTCACGATGAGGGCACTCCTTCATGAGTGACCACCCCCACATAATAGGAAAGGGTACTTAGCTTTTCATTTCCCTTTGTTATCGTTCTTTGTGGATGCACTCTTGGTATTCTCCTGTTGGTTTCCAGGTTTTTTATTTTTACCTTTTCCTTTTTTCTTATTGCCCGAGGTTTGTGTACTTTGAATAGTATTTACCTCAACAAAAACTGCAGGAGTTGAAGGATTATTAGCAGAAGCAATAGGTTTCCTAGCATATTTTGTTGCTAAATAGGGTTGAATTGAACCAACAGCCCCATCAACAGGAGTTTCTGTAGGTGGCTTGGCAGGTTCTGTGCTAGGATGAGGAGCTTGAGGGATGAGGTCATACAAAGTTTCAGATTGGGAATATACCAAGTCCAAATACTCAGCACGACTGATCACCTACTCTTCAGTAACAGCACCACCCATAGCCACATCTCAAGCTATAGGAGGCAACAAGGATTTAGTGAACCAATCAGCTAACAGTTGGTCTGGGATGTGAGCTTTAATAAGTCGTCTCCGCCATCTCCACTCATGGATATGATCTAAAATGTGTGTGGAGGTCTTTTGACGGAGTGAAGTCAAAATATTTGTACCCGTTTCATAATGAATGGGTAGCTGGAAGTGTGTAAGAAGAACAGTTTCCAATGCGCTAAAATTCACAAATGAATGGTGTGGAAGTTCAATATACTACTTCGCGGTCATACCATTCAAAGTTCGTTGGAAGAGTCTCAAGATAATAGATTCATCCATCAAGGAGTGCGAAGAACACCATAGATGGAAATTTGTGACATGATTTTTGGGATCATCTCCCTGCTTCCCATCAAACTTTGGGATGTCTGATGGTAACTTGACTGGAATAGTAGGCCATGAAGGATTGTGTTGAATGGGATCATTAATCAACTTGGACAAATCGAGCAAGTCCAAATTTTCTAGGAACGAAAGTTGTCGATTAGGTTCGACATACTGGTAATATTGATAAGCCATATGAGTACCAATAGGACCATAAGCTGATTTATATATTAGCTACTAAGCCGGTTGATGGGTTGAATATCCTCCCAAACATCCTCCTGATGGGGAAGTTCCTCCAAGAGGAGGACTACTTGAAGGTGGTGGAAATCCAGGTGTCGGTCCTCTAGATGGTGTTCAACTAGAAGGTGGACCTCTAGACGGTGGAACCCCAGAAGGTGGACCTCCAGGAGGTGGGCCTCCGGGTCGTGGTCCTCCAGGTGGTGGTCCTCTGTAAGGTGGACCACCACCAGGTGGGACTCCACTAGCAAGGCCCCCACCTGGTGGGCCTACGAAAAGTGGGCCACCATAAGGTGGCCCTCCGACACCTCTAGTAGTAAGAATATGAATTCCTTCCATAGTTAGCATGGAATACCAATTAGGTTTCCCCCATGATGTGAATGTGTTTCCAAGGTACGGGATTCCAGGATACATAGTTCCAGTAGATGTAGGTTGATAATTCACATTTTCTATAGGTAATTGATTTCCTAGGTAACCATAACCCCAATAGGGTTGGTTTACTACAGGTTGTACCCCTAAGGGTTGGCCTAAACTCAACGAAGAGTTTACCATGTTGGTATGAGTAGGAGGAACAACCACTATAGGTTTTCCTACAACATAATTTTGTCTAGTACTAGTAAAAACTACACTAACAGGTAATGTAACTCATGTCGAGGGTTGCCCCTCGGCGTTAGAATGTACTAACACCATTTGAGTTGAGCATTTCCCCTTAAGCTGCAAAGGGTATGGGAGGACTAGACATATACCTTTGATTTACAATTGTAGGGTTCGAATTTTGACCTGGATTATGAAAAATCACACCACTAAACGAAACTTCTTCAATAGGACCCAATGTCTTACAAAGTGCATGATATTTAGAAGGTCATGGATCTGACAAAAGGGGAAAAAGGGTAGACATAGGTTCTTTGTAAGATACAAGTGAAGGAACAATTCTTTCCATTCTCTTTGAAAAATTGTGAGCACGATCAAGAGAAGTTTCGCTTCTCATATATTCATCCTCACCTGGAGGAGGGTTTTCAAAAGATGTTCTAGTGACCCCAAATTCAGAAATGGATTGTCCCATAGAAGTTCTCCAAAATGGAGCATTAGGACCATACTCAGTTTCAGCAAGACTATCATGAAGACATTCCCTCAGAGAATGAAAGAAAGTGTCAGCCACAGGAGGTTGTTGTACCAAGGGATTTACGTAAGCAGTGAATTGTTCTCCGCTTTCCATAACTCTACTTCCTTCCACATGGGATGCAGTTGCAGCTCCTTCATCTATGGCTTCCATTTGGCTCTCCCCTATAGCAGGTGGAAAGTCGGGTGGTAAGCCTCGGTTTCTTATGGATCGTCTCAATGGAAACTCAACCAAATTGTATGGTCTCTGAAATCCTTACCTAGGGTTTCAAAACTAAGGAAATCACACAAAACCTTCTCCTATAAAAACTATAGGTCACAAGAAAACTTAAGTGACAAGAGAGGCTGAACAAGCCAGTTCCTCGCAAGGATTTTCCAGTCTTTGCAACTCGTGATATATCGCAAGGTCCAATAGTAAAACACGATGAGGAGGATCAACCGTCCCTCACCTAAATACCTGACTACCTGGAAGGCACATGCGTAGTCTCCCCGAGTGTTGTTCTCGGTGAATTGCTCCAACAATACGACCAAAAGGGATTTTCTCAGATGGTCTCAGGAATCCTAGTAGAGCCTCTCAATATACTCAAGGTATGTGGGAGTTCAAATCCATAGTAGTGTTGTCTAATGCACAACCGTTCACAAGGGTCCTTCCTGTATACAATCGAGTACGTGAATTACCTTTCATTATACCTTAAGGGTACGTGAAAGGTCGTTCAATACACCGACAGTAGGTGGAAGAACCGTGCAAGTCCTGGGCTGTAGTGCAGGCAATGAATGACAGCTCCTACATTTTACGACAATGGAAAACATCTCTAACATATAACTCATGTTACTAATAAATTTTAACTTGTAGCTACCATTATTTTTAAGTTGAACAGTTAGGTGAATGCATGGAATTATGATAGAAATGTAAAACCATGTTACTAATACATTTTAACCTATAGCTACCATTATTTTTAAGTTGAATGGTTAGGTGAATCCATGGAATTATAACATAAATCTAAAACCATGCAATAATGATGTATTCTTTCACTTTATCATTCGAAATATGCCTAATATCAGGAAGGAGAGATTATTTTTCTTTTTCCAATTTTATTTCAAAACCAAAATGTTCCCAAACAATCAAACTCAATAAAAACTTTCTGAGAATGTCAATAAGCAAAATACTTCTAAACTAATCTTTTTGAAAGTAAGAAGATAAGGAGAGATCTCTTTTTCCCTGAAAGGAAAGACAAGAAACACTCAAAGGTATACTAAGTACTTTTTCAAATTTCTTTCAAAAATATAAAGATCTAACTTAAAACAACTAAGATTTTTCTTTTGATTGAGACAAGCATGTAAAAAGAAATAAGAAAAATGGAGATCTAAAATCTTATCAGGCTGGTCAGAGATCCAATATTTCATCTTCAAACAGAATTATAACTAGATCTCAACAAACAAACATAAACTTTTTAAAATAAGCAAAAAGAATTCCTTCACTAATTCAATGAAAAAATGGAAACAAGAAACCAATCAAGCAAGTCTTTCACTTCATATTTTATCAATCAATAAGAATGATATCTAACTGATGCTAAGATTTCAAGCAGCACTCCTATCAAAAATTTAAAACCAAGCATATAAGCAAATGAAAAGATGAGTCTATCCTACATTTTTTTTATTTTAACAAGATAAGCCTTTTACCACATAAATTTTCGAAATTCAAACACTAAGATCTCTTTAAACAAACCTAGACACGTAGAACTGAAAGAAAATCAAACAAAAGTTTTACAAAACACTTTGAAAAAACAATTCTGGAAAACCCTACCTGGCACCTCTTCCATAGGGTCACTGACAGAGAAGTTCAGAGAGAGCACCACTTCCTGATTGTTGATTACAACTGGTGGCACCACTTACTGATCATTAATTCTAGGTGGTGGCACCACTTACTACCCACTATGTATGCACGGTTCCCTGTAGATGTCCAAAACAAAATAATTGTGAAAAAAAGAAAAGTTAATCATTGTTCACTGATGTTATATTGAAAATGTTGATACTTCAGGTATGTACTGAAGATGATGATGAAGATGTTCCAACAATTCTATGTTGATGTAAATGATGATGATGCTCTACCTCCATGTTGCAAGTGATTATCTAGTTCCATGTTGTAGATGAAAATGCTCCAGCTCCATGCTACATATGATATTGTTCTAGCATATGATGATGATGGTCCAACTACATGTTGCAAGTGATTATCTAGTTCCATGCTAGAGATTATGATGCTCCAATTCCATGCTACAAATGATGATGCTCTAGTTCCATGCTGTAGATGATGATTCTCCAATTACTTGTTGCAGATGTTGATGCTCCAATTCCATGCTCCAGATGATGATGCTCCAGTTCCATGTTGAATATGATGATAATCCAATTCCATGTTGTAGATGATTCTATTGTTCAAAACTTTCAATGGTCTATAGATGTACCAAACAATGTTCCAAAATATGATGTTGAGGATGCCTCCTCCCTCCTTCTGATGATGTTGTGTAGAGCCACACCAACTATTGTTATTATTATTGTAATACCCTTGTTGTTAAGGGGGAGTGTTCAAATAATTTAAATTTGAAGAATATTCTACTCGTACTTTGTTAACAATAAAATTAACACCCTTGAGAGTGTTGGTCTGAAAACATATTTCTACTTCACTCGCAACATGAAGATCAAAGTTTTTGAACAATTGATAGTTTCAATATCCCGTTTGACCACTTCTTCCACCAAGGAAGAAATGTTTGAAGACAAGGTGTCTCTAAAGAGGCCAAGTTCATGACCACTTAAGGGCCAAAAAAAGTTCCTATAACTCACACACTGGAAAATGCCTAATATGGGTATTAATTGTCCTGGAAATAATGAAAATTAAGTTTTATGCCTAAAAACTAAGTAAAGTGGGGTTTTTGAAGGAAATAATCAAAAAGCTTAAAAAATCCTAAATCCCACATTCACGGTTCAGAGATTGGGTGTTCAAATCCCAATCCTATAAAAGGAAGGCATATGAGGTGAATTAGAGGATACAAGTTAGAGAGAAAAGGCATGCTTGAGGAATTTAGGGCTAGAAAGCACCTTTCTACCACAAATTTTTGAAGCATCAAAGGCATGGATGGTAGAGGAGAAGGTATAGGCTATGGAAGAGGAAGGAACTTGCAAGGGTTGTAATTATTTCTCCATGTTCATTTATTATGAATCAATTCAATCTTCTTCCCAATTCTTGTACAATTTTTTCCATTCTAAGTTTCATGTTGATGTAGAATTGGTAGGCAGTTAGATCTAACCCATTTTTTCTCAAAGATAGTTTGGTATGACAGTAGGAAGAATTTTGTAGTGATATTTTCAGGTTTGAAGGAGACTCAAGGATATGCAAGGACAATCATCAAGGGACTCCATCAAACAAGAAGGATGCAAAGAGGTATTCTCCTCTCTTCCTCCCCTTCTCAAACACAATGAAAGAAGGTTCTAGATATTAAGATTATTGTAATAATTGATTTGTTTTATGTCAAATGGGATTCACCCACCCCATAGAAATGGAATAATATTTGCTTGCTTCAACTATAGAATACTCCACTAAAAAAATGGCGACTCCACTGGGGAGCTAAGGGATTCTTCTCTTGAAACTAGTATTCTTGAGTTGTTCCCCTTGTTTGGTTGTTTCTTTCATTTTAAATCCTTTGATGCATGCTTGATCATTGTCATTAGAGGCTTTAGTCCACTTCTAGAGTCTAAAACCAGTCGATTTTGGCCTTTACCTAGCCAAATCTTGAAATATTTGAAAGGGGTCTCAAGTTTATTGGGAAATCATGGGTACAGGCCATCTACAATCGCGAGTTCCTTGAAAAAACTGCAAGTACGTGCTAGTAACAATCGTGAATTCCTTAAAAATCCATGGTTACATGTTATGTACAGTCATGAATCATTGAAACATTCATGGGTACATGCTAGTAACAGTCATGAATGCCTTGAAAACCTCACGAGTACATGCTAGTAACAGTCGTGAATGCCTTGGGTGTTCTTGATTTTTTTGATGGTTGAATCTTTAGTTTTGGATCATTTAAGTTGATTTCTCCTACTATAGATGTCTTAGAAATCTTATATATAAAGTTTTATATAGTATTTACCTCCCTTTTATAAGGATTTAGGTATTTTTGGAAGATTTGAAAGTTTGGTGTGCATTTTACTTGAGATTGAAAAAAAATGAGATTTTTTATTTTTGGCCTTGGATTGAGTTCATTTTTTTACTTTGTAGAAACTTAATTGATATCCTAAACACTTGTTGTGTTATTTTGTGACATTTTAGGAGATTTGAAGGATTTAGGGACATTTCCCTCAAGTTTGGAAATCTTGGAAATCTCCTTGAAAAACTAGGAAAAGTCACTTTGAGAAGTCATTTTGTTTTAAATGTTGTCGAAAGTTTTCTTTAAAAAGAATGCTCATGTCTAAAATTTTATGAAATTTTTACCATTTAGGTCCTTTATTTCACTCTTGAATGTCTGAAATTTTATCTAATTTGGTCATTTTAATCACACATTTGCATAAGGAAATTGTTGAAAAACTAAAGAGCATAACACATTGTTTCAATTTATGAACCTTTAGGCCATGAATTTTGAATTTGTGTGAACTTGCTGACCTGTTACACAACTTGAAATAAAAACTAATAAATTTTGAATACCATCATTTAAAAAATCAAATTCACATAAATTCTATAAAAAAATGGACCTATCACTTAAGATCAATTCAAACACAATGAGAGGATATTTTTCGTTATTTTCAAGTTTCTTAAGATAAGTTGTGCTCGAGCCACGAGTATCCTCTTCACTTGCACTTTCGGGTGGTCCTCTGAATGAGAAAGCGCATATCAAGTGTAACAGGAATATTTGAAGTTTTGAAGCATAATTTCCATCCACGAGTATCCTCTTCACTTGTGCTTTTGGGAAATCCTGTGAAAGAGAAAGTGGATCTCAAGTGTAAATGCTTGTCATGAAAAATCAAAATTGAATCATGATCCTACATGTAAATGTCATTTTGAGAGACTTATTAGAAACAAGAAAAACATTGAACATTCAAACATTTTTCATTTCTAATTAGTGATAGTTGAATCAAATTGAACACATCTTATGTTTGAAGCCAACCTCTTGAACCCTTGTTAAAAAAATTGAAAAACTTATTTGTCAAATTTGTAAAAGTGATTCTATTTTGCAAGATGCATGTTTGAAGGATTATCGTCGAAACCTATTACCTTGTTTCTAGTAGAAAAAGTTCATCGAATTAAAAGATAGGTTTAAATGCATCTATGCATTGGATTTGTTCAGTATTATATGTCACAACACCACCAGTTTCACCGCCACTCCTTGAAACTAATCGAATTACCTTTAAAATCAACGCTTAATATAAAATCAACCAAGATTCTATTTTTGATATCACCAACAAGATTAGGCAAGGGCTTAGGGTTAGGATGGTGAGTTAACACTCCAAAGCCACAAAACTCTGAAACTAGTATTGATTAAAGAGATTCAAATCCATTAGTAGAAAAGAGTTCTTTCCAAGAAAGCGCTTCTAACACAAGCCTTAAGCACGAGGTCAATATGAATTCGTAAGGGTGGTACGCCCCCTCTTTCTTATTTGGTGGGATATGAGCACATTACAGTATTTCAGTTAAGTGACAAGTCCTCAGGGTGACATCACTTTCTTGAGATAGTTAGTTTATGTGAGTTATCCTAGACTGATGACTGTCCTACCCAGCCACTGATTGTGAAGTGGTAACCATATTTTATTTTCCTAGGGAATAATACATGCTATTGTGAGTGGGGGATACCTGCAATACCTGAGACAGACACAAGGTTGTTCAGCTCCTTGGGAGGGTGAGTAGCCAAGAGCTAACACTTGCACCCTTGGCGATTGAAGAATAATGTAACTGTTTCTCCTGCCTTCACTATTTAGTAATTTTTGAGGCTTAATGTCCCTCAAGAGATACTAGTTTTGGAAGGCCCTCTAAAAATATAAATTTTAACTAAACCTCGGTTATTTGGAAAGGAGTTTGCTTGTTGCTTTCTTAGGGAAATTTTTATTTGTGTGGACACTTTTGTTTCTGTTGGAGTCTAGATTGCCTTTAGAATTGTTTGATTATATTTTTATATATTTTTTAATTATAAAAACTCAAACGTCAAAGTGGCTTCTATCCTAACCCTCCAATAACAATAGCAGCAAGGTGATTCACCAAAACTTGAAGGCCCCGCTAAAACATGGAGACGAATACAAACACAAAACTAAAAAGACTTTGAAACTGAACCATTTTTAAATTCAATTAACAATAATAGAGAATATCAACATCATCCTAATCCTGAACCATCTATAGAGATAGTTGATAATATTGCTCCATTTGAAATTGAAACAATAGAAAACCATACATCTGATCTTGCGAACCTACCTTTGAATCTTTTAGACCCAGTAATACTTGCGGTAAATGAATAATTGGATAACCTCAAACCTCTTTTCGCATATCAAATAACATGCAAAATCCAACACTTAACCCATTGGATTCTTCAGAATCTCTAGGAACTACACCAGTTCAGCCCAAAATGGTGGCTAGAGGAGGTAATACCTCAAATTCAACCCCAATAACAATTCCAAAATTTAACATGCCTATTAATAACATAATTTCAACCAGCACTTCGGTGTCAGTTGGTACAGTTCTAGGTTCCAATCCTGAGAGTACATCCACTTCATGTACAGGTATCCCTACTGGAGGGTGTACCTTACCAAATATGGGTTTCCCTAATGTTGGGGCTTATCAAGGTCATAACTTACAAGGAATTAATCTGAATCCTTTTGGTCAACCTAAAACTTGTCTAGGTTCCACTTCTAGAGGAAACTCTACCCCTTGGAATGGTAATATTCCTAGTGGAGGAAATGGACCTTGGAACATGAATACCAATTGGAGAAATTATCCGCAAATGAGTGGAAATGTCCCATGTGGTTATCCTCTTACTAATCCTAGCACAATGTCTAGGAGAAACCCTACACCCCCAACGACAACTATGGCGGGGGGATTTCCACCTATCAATTTTGTATCAAAATCGAGTGGTATGGGTCTTGGGAGTAACCAACCCCCACAAGGGGTAAATCCACATTCAAATAATCCTCAATTACAACGACAATATCCTTGGAATGGTAAAATCCCAGGAAACTATCAACCTTGTTGGATTCCACATACATAAGGGGTTAATTCACATTTTAATGCCATCCCGCAATGGAATCGACAAAATATTGGGAATAACCAATCTTTTTTGGGGTCCTCCTTTTCAAGGAGGAAATCCACATTGGAACCTAAATCAAACACCAGGTTAATGGAACTATCAAGTTCCACCCACATATCAAACACCTTTGATGACATCGATTATATCATTGTTTCTAGCCACATTCAATCTACCGAATTTATCCCAGTTTACTAATGATCATATTCTACATATGAATGGATGGACAACCATACCAACCAAACTTCCTTCAGACATACCCAATTTCAATGGATGACTACGGGACAATCCGTCAAATCACGTGATGACATTTCATTTATGGTGTTCATCCAATTCCCTAGTCGATGATAGTATTACCTTGAGGCTCTTCCAGTGGACCCTCACAAGAACCACTGCGAAATGGTACATTTAATTTTCGCGTAATTCATTCACAGATTTTTCATCTTTATCCATGGTATTTTTGACACATTTTCAATTACCTATCCTCTATAAGACGGGTACTGAAATTTTGACTTCGCTTAGGAAATATACTTCTACTCAAATATATGATCATATACACGAGTGGAGGAGACACTGAACGATTATTAAAGAAGAAATATTGCATTGATTCTTAGTAGATTGGTTCGTAAAATCACTATTTCCTACACTTGCCAAATATGTAGCTATGTCGGGAGCCATGAACGAAGGGAAACTCATTCAAAGTGCCCAACAAATGGATTTGATATATTCAGAATCAGGAACACTTTATGATTTAATACCTCTTGATGCGAGACCTGCTTCTAATCCAACAAGGCCATTGAAAGGACCTCATTTCGATGGTGTGATTGGTTATGTCAGCTAAATTTATCAACTTACCCAAAAAATGGGATAAGTGTCGGTTCAAAGCTCTAAACCCACAGCTGGCCAGGAAAAATAGAAACCTGCAAATCCTACCCAAACTTTGGAAATCCTCATGGCATAAGCCACGGACCAAAAAGGAAAAAGGAAGAAACAAAAGAAAAATCCAAATGCTAATACTAGGACAGGAGATGCACATAGAATGAATAATCAACCAGAAGGAAATAAGGAGAAATGGAAAAACAAGTATTCTTGCAAAATTTGTCAAAGAGTTCATCCTACTCAACTATGCCCTCATATGGATGACATTCATCAAATATTGTCTTAACGCAGTGGACCACAACAACCTATTGTATTGTCTCTAAATTTTCCACAACAACAACAGATGGTTGTTGCAACTTCGATACCCCCACAAGGGGGAAACCAATCAAACCCTCCTCAAGGGGGAAACCAAGCAAACCCTACACAAGGGGATGGTCCACCCATTTCCAACATATTTGGACTAGATAATGAGGCCAATATTCAAAGAAGGGCTCATTCCTTTGACACACCGCCTAGTGTTTCAGACTCATCGGGATCTAAACTAAATGGTTCTCTCACTATCAAGAAACCAACCATTGACATATTGTCCCAGCCCCTAAAATGGGTTTTAAGTAAATAAAAACATAATCCTAATGCAAGAGTAGCTCAAAACTATAGTATAGTGAAAGACTTAGCTCAAGCACCTTGTTCCATGTTGGCCTTGGAGGTATTACAAAGTTGTCCAACTCAAAGAAAATCACTATTGTATTCCATTGGTGCAGTCGATCCCAATGATACCAGTTTGATCACCTTTGACTTAAATAGTCAACAAGTAGGATTCCATCATGTCGCTTTTTTCAGATTAAAGTGCTATCACATGGGATGAATATTATTCGAATTGTTATAGATGAAGGAGGATCTACTTGTGTCATGTCTTTAGGATTTTGGAAAGGATTAGGATCACCTACTTTGAAACCATCCCACACCATGCTTAAAGCATTTAATGAACACACATTCCTGCCTCATGGACTCATTATAGGGGCAATTGAATTGGGAGGTAAAATAGTTCATGTTGATGTTGAGGTAGTGGATGCACCCATCAATTACAATATGCTATTGGGACGTAGTTGGATACATGAAATTATGGAACTAGTATCTTTGGTATTCTAAGTAATTCGATTGACTCATCAAGAGAAAATTATTATGATCAATAAGTTAGATTATTGCGCACCTGAAACTAATATCCACTCAAATGTGCCTTTTGTGGAAAATTCACAAGTAGTTATTCAAGATGTGGGAGTTGGGATGTTTAGTGACTCTTCCCTCTTGGGAACCTTCACAATCCCACCACCAACATATAACCCTAAAAATTATCCAGTTCTCACCATTACATCATAAGTTAACTTTCCATTACCCGTTTTGACCAAATCCACTACAATGATGGGTTCCACTTCATCAAATGGAACGTACAATAGAGGACATCCAAGTTCAATTAGTGAAGGAAAGGACATACATTTGGAAAAACTTGATGAAACTAGGAGTAATACATCATTGTCTTCTATAGAAATGTCATATCAAGCAATTCAAAATTCTTCTGCAAACTCGAATCAAGATCCTTCTCCATTGGAGCAATATGATCCGTACACATCACTTGTATGGGCTATCAATACTCCCAACATTCATGAGATCTTAGATCAAACATTTTCATCTAATGAGCTGATCATGGAAGTCATGAATATCTCAGAACAACCATGGGAATACATGCATCATCGATCATCATGTCTTTCTAACCTGGATTCATTAGAGGTTAAACCTGGAAATTTTTACCTTGATGATGATATGGAAAGGTATCAATGCCCTGTCCAAACACACAATGTGCTTTCAGAAGGAAATTTGACAAACATTTCGAAAACCAATCCTATCAATACATCCATTAAGCCCGACATCATCGAGAATATCAATATAGGTGCTAACTGCTCTCCAGAGGAAATCACACAATATACTCTTCTATTCAAATATTTCCGTGATGTTTTCGCATGGTCATATGAATCAATGTTGGGCATCGATCCTATCATTGTTGAACATGAGATAAAAAACTATCCAAATTTCAAACATGTACAACAAAATTTGCGAGCAGTAAATACTAAGAAATTCATTTCCATCAAGGTAGAAGTGGAAAAGTTGTTGAAAGCTTCATTTACCATGTACCATTGACTGAGTGGGTATCCAATCCTGTTCTGGTCAACAAAAAAAATGGAAAATACGAGTCTGTACTGACTTTAGGGATTTAAATTTGGCTTTCCCCAAAGATAATTATACCCCACCCTTAATTGATCAAATTATAGACGAGTGTCCCAGTAACGAAATCTTTTCATTTATGGATGGATTCTTCAGTTACAACCAAATTCAGGTTAAGCAATAAGACCAACATAAAACAATTTTCATTTTCCGATGGAACACTTTTACGTATCAAAAAATTCCTTTTGGCCTTAAAAATGTCGGGGCTACTTTTCAAAGAGCCATGTCATACCCTTTTCATGATATTAAGAAAATTGTTGAGGTTTATCTCGATGACTTAACAGCCAGATCTAGAAGAAGAGATGAACATTGTGCACATTTACATGTCATTTTCCTTCAATGTCGACAATATAACATTAGATTGAATTCACATAAATGCATATTTTCTGTGGAGTCTGGGATATTACTTGATTTCGTTGTATCCAAGGATGGGATACGGGTAGATCCCATTAAGGTCGAGGAAATATTGCAGTTGCCCTCCCCGAAAACAATAGCACAGCTTGAAAGCCTACAAGGAAAAGAAACATTCTTGAGAATATTTCTTGCTAATTATGCTGAAATTTCTAAAGGTTTCATGCATCTCTTAAAACAAGATACAATGTTCATATGGGATGAACAAGCTCAACGTTCTTTTTGATTCAGTGAAACAAGCCCTCGTGTCAACCTCGGTGCTTAGTCCCCTGGACTATACCAGATATTTTTTGTTATATTTGGCAGCAACCAAATCCACTTTAGGGATGGTTTTGGTCCAAGAGGATGATTCATCTTGAGAACATTTCATATATTATCTTAGTAAGATCCATGTTGGCCTTGAATTCATATATTCCCAGGTGGAGAAGCTATCCCTGACAACAGATCATGAAGTCCAAAGACTTAGACATTATATAATTCTAATAAAAACAAATATAGTGGCTGAAATGAACCCCGTGAGACACATTTTGTCCCATCGAATCATCGGGGGCAAGTATTCAAAATGGATAGTAATTTTGCAAGAATTTGATCTCGAATTTGTAAATGCTAAAACCAAGAAGTCTTTAACATTTGCAGAACTAGTGTCTAAGTTACCCAACAATAAAGAGGAAACATTAATATCTCATTTCCATGACTGATTCTTGGTATGGAACATTAATTATCTATCTCCAAACCCAAAGGATTGATGCTCAATTTTCTAGCATTGAACGACATCGTATCTGATAACAAGCACGAAGATACCTCATTATTGAGGATACTTTATATTGTAGAGGAATAGACTTAGTTCTAAGATGTTTTTCAGTCCATGAAGAAGCTAAGCAGGTATTGAATGATTTCCATGCAGGAGCATGTTGTGGTCATCTTTCAGGGTGGGAAACTGCTCAAGAGATATTGCATGCAGGATACTTTTGGCCCACAATCTTCAAAGATTGTATCATTGTCATTAAAAAGTGTCATATTTTCCATATTTATACAAGAAAAAAGCGCACACCTCCCACTCCGTTACACCCTGTAGTAACTGTGGGTCCATTTGTAGAATGAGCCATTGATTATATGACAATCAACCCACCTTCATCTAATGGACACCACTACATTATAGTAGCAGTGGACTACTTTACAAAGTGAGCTGAGGCAATTCCTACATTCAAAAACACGACAAAAACTACAACATATTTCTTATTCAATCATGTGATAACTAGGTTTGGTGTACCCAAAGAGATCGTCACAGACAATGGTAGCCATTTCAGGAATTCCTTTATGGATGAACTTATGACCAAGTTAGGATTACGGAAGTGTTTATCCTCATTGTATTATCCCCAATGCAACGGTCAATTAGAATCCATCAACAAGGTTTTTAAGACTATGTTGCAGTGAACAGTTAATAAGAAAAAAACTAAGCAGCATATGACGTTGTTGTCTTCTCTTTGGGATTACCATATTTCAACTAAAACAACGATTGTTCCACTCCTTTCCAGTTGGTTTATGTAGAAGAAATTATGTTGTCGATTGAATGTGAGATCTCATCATTAAAACTAGTTATCAAATTCTTACCTTAACACTTCTACAGAAGAAGAAAGACTCCTTCACCTTCATTCTCTTAATGAAACTAGAAGAGAGGCCTCATTTAACATAGAATCACACAAGAAAAGAGTCAAATCCCAATATGACAAAGCATCCCATCCTCGACTCTTTTCATAAGACGATTTGGCTATGGTTTATGACCTAGACAATGATAAAATAGGAAAAAGGAAATTTGTACCTAAATGGTTTGTCCCACTTGTTGTCAAAATAGTGTTAAACAAAGGTGCATATGAGTTAGTCAATTATGGTGTGGAACCCTTGTCGGAGATCATAGATGGTCTCTATCTGAAGAAATACTTTGCGTAGGCACTGAGGACTCGTGACATTTTGTTTTATTATGTTGTATGATATGTAAAAAAAATTGTGCAATAGTTATTTCATGCACACACTTATCTTGCTTGGTATGTGTACTTGGATTATGTCATTGGAAACTTTCACTTATTTAGGATATGTGGATGGTGCCAACAGTAACTCTCAGAACATTGCTTCCACCACATGGGTAATATTCACTCCAAACAATCAAGTTCTTAGTTTGGGAGGCTCTTTCCTTGGACCTGTGACCAATAATGTTACAGAGTATAGCACAACCATTGAGCTTCTAGTTGAGGCTAATACCCTTGGCATCCAACAAATTACTGTTAAACTGGACTCAAAACTTGTTGTATCTCAATTAAATGATCAATATCAGGTTAGCGATCCTATCATGTTTAGAAATTTTCTATGAGTCCATCTTCTAGAACTTCATTTTGAATTCATCGAGTATATTCATGTTCCTAGAAGTTCAAATAGTCTAGTTGATTCCTTAGCTAACTATGTACTTGATTGGTATCTTTGTCATACATTATTTCGACAAAGCAAGTATGTATATTGAATGCATGGCACCATAATTGAGCAAATATTTCATAGCATAAGTAAAATTTGAAGTAGCGTTCCTTTGCATAAAGTAAAGCTGATTACATCGTAAACCAAAAAGTGTGTTTAAGTTCACGACAATTGTTGCAATAACTTTGCACACACCAAAAAGTAGTATAAACACTTTCTCCCTTTTTATTCTTTCTTCAAAATAAAATATCAAAAAAAATCATAAAAAATTGAATATATGGAAATTCAAAAAACACTTTTGAACTATTTTGACCTCCTGATCCAACATGAAGACTCACCTACAACCGCCATATTACCAAGTAAATTGTTCATTACTTCTGAGATGCATCCTCGAAAGAGGTGATTCCTACAAGAATGGTAAAAAATGAGTAATCTACTTATCTTTGTTATTTCAAATATTAAATGCATATATTGAAGCATATTGGTTGCGTAAACGGTTGGGTTATGGTTACTTTTAGAGGATTTTGGTGGAACTGACATGTTCAAACTATTTGATCCAGGATTTGAATGACAGGCCATGATTCATGGTTTTGGTATTATTCACATGAATCAGTATGAAGTAAAACCATCACTCCTTTTGTCTTACTTGGCTAAGATCCCATTTTCAATCAAATTGTAGTTAATTGGTTATATTTCAGTTTCTGACAACATTTAGTCCTACTTCAAATAGCCTACCTATCGAGGGAACATCTGAAAGAGTGTGCACAACTAGCTCAGCCCATTTTTGCAGTATATATCATTTCCTTGGCTTGACCAGTGCCCTAGAAACATGGCTGTACGCCCTTGAAATACTCATTCCCTCTTATGTACTATAAAATTATTTATTCTTTTTCGAGTTAATACATGAAAAAACACTAAAAAAAAAAATTAAGAACACAAAAATTAAAAAGGAAGATCATCGAATCTATTCATAATTCATCATGTAGAAAATGGCAACAGTTGGTCCTTGTCGCTCTTGAACATGACACATATCCTTGACTCAATTATAAGTACAATGTTTACATATGACTTAGGAAGTTGTACCAGTAATTTGAACAGATATCCACCGATAGGTTATCCTTCCTCTCATCTATGGATGTTCTATTAATTCATCTAGAATTGGAAAATTTCACAAAGGTTCGTTAGTCAAGTCTTATGTTTTCGAGTGTCACTATGTGTAGTGTTATGTGTTCAAGGTAAGTCAAACCAGTGTCGGCCATTCCTCAAATATTCCTGACCAATCATGACAGCCTTCCTTATGTTAGTATAGAGTGTTGGATCTCGCAGCTATACCAAATTATATCAACCTATTGATCTCAGTTTCGCATCATTTGATGTGGGATGCATTAAGGCCCTCCTTCTGAAAGATATGTTCCTATCTACACCAACTCATCATCTAGGAAATGGATCTAGAAACCCCAGTGAGTACCTTCGATCTTGCAGTCATTAGTGGCAGGATTCCTCGCAAATGACTGTGGGTATACATCAATGACCCCTGATTGTTTGATTCTAAAAGTGTTAGACTTTAAAACATATATTCACACTTTTCATTTTGTACTCAAGTACCTTGGATTCCATCGTCATTATCGGTGGGCCTCCTCGCGTCTATTAACGGTATACATCAATGATCGGTAATTAGATGGTGTTTTATTATGCTCGATGTCGACTCATTTATTCGCATGATGTAAACTCATACTATTGTTCGTTTATTTGAAGACCTTGGGAAAAATAGTTGTATCACTCATCGTTGCACTACTCGAGTTGTGAAATATTAGCCATGTCAAATCACCACAAAGACCTAGATATTTTTCACTCATCAAAAAGTGCTTGTATACTTTTTTTCTTTTTGACATGGATCCACTGTGTATTGTTCGTGGCCATGCTTGTTTACTGCTGAGCATGGGTATGCCCACCTCATGAAGATATTGTATATTCATTAGAGTAAATTTGAACTCAAAATGGGCCTCCTAAGTAAAATTAATAAGATAATAGTTAAAATAATAAAATAATATTTATTAATTTTGGAGGAAGAAAAGAAAAAAACTACTTTTTATTCATATTTTTGACATATCTCCCTGTGTTTTTACTCAAATTTTGATCGGGAGAGCTCGTTGGATGCAGAATTAAATTACGCATCCAACTAATACCCACTCGGCATACTTTTGACGGGCCCAGCTACCCCAAAATCAAGAAATACCTGAAAAAAATGTGATGATGATGTCATCATCACGTTTTTTTCAGGTATTTCTTGTTTTTGGGGTAGCCGGGCCTGTCAAAAGTATGCCGAGTGGGTACTAGTTGGATGCGTAATTTAATTCTGCATCCAACGAGCTCTCCCGATCAAAATTTGAGTAAAAACACAGGGAGATATGTCGAAAATACAAACAAAAAAAGTAGTTTTTTTAATGATACCTATCCCCAAATTTATATTAAAAAATTGTTTAACACATGCTCCCTTTTTTCAATTTAAATCATTTGATTGGCTAATACATGATGACATGGAATTTCTATAGTTTTTGAAAGGCCCATTTTAAATTGAAATTTCCTCTAATGTGGGTTATTTCCATGTTTGACTTGCAGGTTCTTTTCAACTCCTGCGCTCAAGATTATAATCCTTTACCATCAGTCCCTCGTCACTAAAGAGTATCATAATAAAAGAACTGCCAATGCATTTTGACCCTCAACAGAGATTCATACCTCACACATTAGGCGGGCATATTTTAACAATAAAATTAACACCCTTAAGAGTGTTGGTATGAAAACATACTTCTACTTCGCCAGCAACATGAATATCAGATTTTTTGAACAATTGAGAGTCTCAATCTCTCATTTGACCACTGCTTCCACCAAGGAATAAATGTTTAGAGACAAGGTGGCTCTAAAGAGACCAAGTCCATGACCATTTAAGGTCTAAACCCTGTTCCTATAACTCACACAGTGGAAAAACGCATAACATGGGTATTAATTGTCCTATAAATACTGAAAATCAAGTTTTATGCCTAAAAACTAGGTAAAGTGGGGTTTTTTAAGGAAATAATAAAAAAACTTCAAAAATCCTAAATCCCACATTCATGGTTAAGATATTGGGTGTTCAAATCCTAATCCTATAAAAGGAAGGCATATGAGGTGAATTATAGGAGACAAGTTAGAGAGCAAAGGTATGCTAGAGGAATTGAAGGCTAGAAATTACTTTTCTAGCACAAAGTTTTTGGGCATTAAAGGAATGGGTGGTAGAGGAGAAGGTCTAGGCTATGGAGGAGGAAAACACTTGTAAGGGTTGTAAGTATTTCTTCATGTTCATTTATTATGAATTAATTCAATCTTCTTCCCAATTCTTGTACAATGTTTTCCATTCAAAGTTTCATGTTGATGTAGAATTGGTAGGCAATTAGATCTAACCCATTTTTTCTCAAAGATAGTTTGGTAAGATAGTAGGAAGAATTTTGTGGTGAGATTTGCAGGTTTGAAGGAGACTCAATAAGCTGCAAGGAAATCCATCAAGGGACTCCATCAAACAACAAGGTTACAAAGAGGTATTCTCCACTCTTCCTCCCCTTCCCAAACTCAATGAAAGAATGTTCTAGATCTTAGGATTATTGTAAGAATTGATTTGTTTTATGTCAAATGGGCTTCACCTGCCCCATAGAAATAGGAGAGTATATGTTTTATTCCACTGTAGAATACTCCACTAACATAATTTACAGTATTCCTCCTTTGGAGATGTCACTAGTGTAAAAGGTCATGTAAAAGATGTAAACCCTCCGTTGTAAGTCGAGTCAATAGTACCCATAAAATATCAATATAATTATTATTGTGAGTTTTTCTAGGTAGGTCATCCCAGTTAGGGTAATATGTCAGTTACAAGATTAGTATAAATAGGGAGGTTCCCTCCATCATTTCTACACACTCACTCACTCGTGTATTGTGCAAGAGAGAAAAAGAAGGAAGGACAAATAAGGACGAGAGGAAGTGTCTTTGGTGTTTTGGCTCTTATGTTGATGATTAAGAACCTCTTATCCACTTCAACATTATAGGCTTCCACCCTAGAGTTTTTAATCCAGATTCCACATGTTCCTCAAAAGCCTAGAAACCAAAGTTATTGACCTTTTGATAACATCCAATGCCAAAAAGGACATATGTGGGAAAATATTCTCCAATCGCACATCCATTGTTGATAGCTCCGTCATCGTTTCCTGTGGTAACAAAATTTTAGGATTCTCAACTTCCACCAACTACTTGAGGAATCGAGTTTTGGATTTCCCTCCTAAGCCATGACTATTTATGGAGGAAAGATTCATTGAGGAACACTTATTGGGGTGATTCCTTCTCTAAGAACCCAAAAAATTTTAACTTTCTTCCTTGTGATATTTCACACTTAGCCTCTCCTTTGCATGAAACATATTCAACTTTCGACCCACTTTTCCTGGGATGGTGCAAGGGGTCTCCTCCAGCCCTATCCCTCCAGTGATACCCAACCCTTTCATTCTCAACTAGAGGAAATAGTGGCCTATAGAGTTGCATCCTAAAATCCTACCTCCTTTTGTCCAACATGACCCTTTCGACTGTGAGTTTGAGTACAAATCACTACCCGGGCCAATTATCAACTGCACTTTTGTATTCCCTCTTGAAGGATTATCCTTTTCAAAATAAGACACCAGATTTATACCTGTGATTCTTGTCTCCTCTTCTTGGGTTATTGTCATATTAGGAAGGTTTGGTCCCATTACCCCATCCAACCTTTTGTTCTTATTGCCACTATTCTATCATATCTCTACAATGCATTCCAACTGACTGTTATACAACTCTAAACTTTCCAATATATCTTGAAACTATGGTGTTTTTTCTTTAGGATTTGACGGTTCCATGGGAATAATTTCATTACGAATTAAGTCCTCTACCTGAACCTTCCTTACTGCCACCTTTCTCTTGGAACCATGTAGGACTCCTAAGGAATTCAAATATTGGGATGTACTTTCGTCACCCGACTGCATTTCTTTTCTTCTCCATATTTGTTTCATGAACATCATCGAGCATTCTACGACCATGTGCCCAAAGAGGTGACACTAGGAACATATAAATAGAACACTGAGGTAATATAAGCATTGTGTAAATATAAACTCCCCCACCACTAAGTCTATGGAATCAAACAAACCCTGAAAAGAACCAACCTCTACCATAACTCTCTCCACCAACCATCTCTACGAGTTGAAAAGGTCTACATCCACCACCACAAATTTCCCAATCATGTCCCCTAAGGCCTCGAATCAATCCTTCAACCAAAACTCCAAACGCCAACATGGAAGTTTGACCCAAATTGGGAAGGAGGACAAAGTTTCTTTCATGGGGTCGAAGGGGGGGTGCCTTATTTCAGAGCAAGCATATATTTTTCTTTCACCCAAACTCTATGTTAAATACTATTCATTGTTTCCTAGATCTTGAACTCAAATTCTATCCATCCCCTAGTCATTCACAAAAATTTTGACATATCATCAACCACTACACTCAATGATTCCTTCGCCCAAATCCTCACTGCCTCTTATGTGAATCTCCTACCATATAATTTTCCTATCAGCATTCTTCTAGCGTATAGAGGAATATCCATAACTAATATATCTCTTCCCACCACCAATTTCAGGACAGATACTTTAGACAATATAACCTTCTTCTTTTTATGATTTTTGGTATTTGGTTTTATCCTTCCAGAGAAAGTATCCAATTCCTCTAGAACCAGTCCACTATCGATAAAAACTCCACCTTTAGGGATTGAACGAGAATGTGGTTCATTCTAAAAAATTCCTTCTATCCCAGATCTGTAGATGTCATGATGCATTAGGAGGAGGGTTGGGTCTGCATGCAAGTTAGTACGACTAGGATAAGGTCATGTACCTTCATTTGTGGCCATTTTCAAATAACACAAATTCGTTACACAATTACCCGCTTTCCCTACCATATGATTATTCTAGTAAAGAATTAGATATGGACAATGTCCCCAATCCACTTCATTCACATGAAACTCTGCAGACATATGTGTCGGGATCAGTATCCACTTTGGAAATGAACCAAAACATGCAAAGAGACTGTCCTCTAACAACACAACTTGCTTCCTGACCTGGCCTTCAAATCCCCAACTACCTCTTGATCCACATTCATTCCAAGGACTTGTAGATCCCACTCCACCAAATAATTGCACCGAGTGAGATTTGACCTAATCATCAGTGCAAAAAATGCTACAATATATCCATGAGACATCCAAATAGTCCAACAGATGACAGCATATTTCCACCATGATTGCTTGATGTGCCAAGATCAAGAGAAATAGAAAACCCTAACTATCAATACTGCAATATTTTTTTATTTGAATTATGAAATCTAATTTTTTATTTTAATTATTTATTTTTAAATAAATTAAAATAGATTTATTTTTAACATAAACTTTGAAGATTTTAATTTCAATAACTAAAATGAACTTTCTACATAAAGGAAAGCAATACTATTGAAATCTATGTTAGAAAGTAGCTACAATAATATGACTAAGATGGACTTTCTACATAAAAGTAAGTGATACTTGACTGAAATATATGTTATAAAGTAGCTATAAAAATATTCCTTATACTAATGACAAATGCATGTAATAGTTTTCCATAAAAAAATACCAATATATTTGAATATTAATATTCTACATCGATTCATTTCAACCTCGAAACTATTAAATATTGATAAAATAAGATGGATTTATTTCATTATTAATATGGTTTTATTTGAGCCCGAAGGAAATCCATAAGTAACATTTGTTTGCAGACTGGGCTTGGATATTCTCTTCTTGTTATCACGAAATCAAGAACAAGAAAAATAATGTACAAGAAAGGCACCATTAACAACATATTCCATAAGAGAATTGTTGAATACCTGAAGCGTAGTCAAGGAGTCCAAGCTTCCCCATATAAAAAAGAACATTATTGTTGATAGGATTTCCAACAAAGTGGTAACTCTGGAAAAAGGGTTTTGTGTAAAAAATGTGGGTTAACCAATCCATTGGTGGCTCCCCTAAGGATATTAAGTTGATAATATTTATGTAGGTCGCTTCATTAAATAACTCAATGGGTATTAACGATAGTGACATGTTTTACATCTAGTGCGTTCTCTCTCTCATGGGTATGAACGTATATGTGAATTTATCACCAAGTGAAGGAGCACCTTCCCCCCACGGCACCATATTTTTCCTTTATCCATTGCAAGTAGTTTCTTCTTATATAGAGATTCATTTGTTTTTCGTGTAATCTTTGTGGGGTAGCTTTACTCATATGTATCTGTGACACAAAAACATGGATAATTTTAGGGGTCAAATTCATCCCATGGGATAATTTTCAACGCTTTTTTCAAAAAATTATTCGTCAATTCCATTATTTTCTTAAATCATTTTCCCAAATTCCATAGGAATTTTTCTTACTCTAAACACCACCCAAATCGTCCAAAAGCTATATAAAACCCCTAGAAATTTGAATATTTTAAAAAATGTATCACCAAATATTTTATGGTTAAAAATTTAAGAATTAGTAAGATTTTCCAATGTTTCTACACTACAAGAACATTATGGATCCTTAACATTTTCCTTGCACAAGAACATGTGGTAAAGTTTGTGCATCTATGTTAGATGGAAAGCATTTGTGAAGTTTTATCTAAGGTGTGCAATTGTCTTTTAAAGGCAAGGAATCTAATTTTCTTCCTTTGGGTCTCAATTCCCCTCTCAATTTTTCTCAAGTATATCATAGTTTCAAAGAAGAACATGGTGAATATAGTATGTCATCTTGCTCTGTTGTGTTTGTTTACAATTTTGTTTATGAGGCTTCAATTTAGTTTTGGTCAAAACTCTTAAATTCCTCTTCAAAGTTTTAGTATGATGCACACTTCTAATTGGGATTCAGGTGTAGAGAGAGTGGAAAGTGGTATTAAAGAGCTTAAAACTATGATGAGAATGATCAATACATAAATGGAGGGTCTAAAAGGAGAAGTGGGTCAAATCTCTTCTCATATAGCACATCAATACTCCAAGTGTGATGAATTATAGAATAGAAACACTATGAAGGGCGATCAAATTGGCAAGTTGATAAACAACACAAAATCACATTTCAATCTCTTGTTGGGTTTAACATAAGGAAGATGGTCTCAAAACAAATCCTCTATAGGTCCTATGCAAATCAAGGAAGGCTCATTAAAGAAACTTGCAATGGCCAAATAATAACATCCAAGTTCTCAAGGTCCAATGCTAATGAGGAGCAATAGGTGGATGAGGCACATAGCAGTCACAAATTCGTTAAAACTCTTTTTATATACTTTTTCTACATCTTTTTGCTAGGGAAACTCATAAGAATATATAGGCATAAACTCTTTGTGAAGGATGTTGACATAGATATAGTTACTTTAGCTAAGGAAAAAATTTGTAATGTAGCTCCAATGGATTATGAGAAAATTTAATGAACAATGGAAAAATAGGACTTCATGTAAATATTCATTGTATTCCTCAACCTTTTAATACAAAATCTTGCCTCGCTTTGATTAAAATTATATAATAATAATAATTTATTCTTAAGGTCATAGAACCCCCTTATTTGTGTGATAAGGGACCCCAGCCCCTTGTTTGTGGGATAAGGGACCTCTCTACGCAACAATATAACTGGGAATACCCTACCCCTTTGGATTTGAATGTATGACTTCTTAAGAAAAAATACATGTTGTTAACTGATAGTTTTTTTAAAACTTTATTTTTTTTAAATTCAATTTGAAAAATTATAAATGAATTTCACTGTAATATATGATTATTAATTTGTGAAATAGACTAATTTATTCAACATGTAGTATGTAATGTGTAAATTGTGAACTTACGGACGCACCCTAATTTTTGAATAATTTGGGGATTTGGAGAGCGGAGGAGATATGGCAACATGGGATCTA
This sequence comes from Pseudotsuga menziesii, assembly GCA_001517045.1. Classification (NCBI taxonomy): domain Eukaryota; kingdom Viridiplantae; phylum Streptophyta; class Pinopsida; order Pinales; family Pinaceae; genus Pseudotsuga; species Pseudotsuga menziesii. The sequence continues at coordinate 442,736 of LPNX010685011.1, forward strand.
TCTCTTATTAAGGACAAAAGTATCGTTTCGTTCTTGAACATTGAGCAGAGGGACACCAGTAGTGGTGCATCCTCCCTTAGTTCACGTCATTGGACATGTCAAAGACATGCGTTTCAAACTTGGAAAAGACCATGTCATACACCCACGTCTTAGATTGGTGACAAACTTTAATGTGCTTTCACACACCTCAATACACAATCCAATTTGACTTTCTTCAAAAGCTTCTCCCTAATCCTATGCATTCTTTCTTGGGCCCAAAGTGTGGGAGTTGGGCCACACTGGTAGTGGTCCTCCCTTTCACAGCCACACTTTTGCAAGCTCTCTTGACTCGCCAAAGGTGGTGTTCGGCACTGCACGGAAGTCTATTGAGGGCATGGCCAACTCAACGACTCTCCGCCAGACTACGCCTTAACGTGCGGAACTGTTTTTATCTTTTTACACTTTAACTCTTCAACTGTTTACTTAGTCTCATTAGCCTTGTCGGCACAATTTACACTTAGCCAAAAACAAGAAAACGCAGCACTAAGAAAAAGCACACAGAGAATAAAGATGTGGGTTGCCCAACCTAGCAGAGCCCTTTTAACTTGTAATAAAAATGGAACAGTAAAACATAAACGGAGTTGCCCAAGGCAGAGCTCCTGGTGCACACCCAACCAGCTGCTACACCCAGAAAATACAAGACTCTACAAAAATGTAAAAGACCGTCTCTTTGCCAAAGACGCCCAGCCCTCTCTGCTTCTCCTCAGCGATACCGCAAACCTCTTTGTAATTCTGTTCTACTCCCTTTGATCGATCACTTCCTTAACCAATTGCTTGATCAACTTCTTGATGATGAAATGACTTTGCACTTCATTTACTTATAGGCATTTAGGTGCTTTGTCCAAGTCAACTTGCCTTCTTGCTTACCGCACAAGTCACCTCTTGTCGGCTCGCCAAGTCAACTTCAAAACACACTTTGCCCACTTAACTTGTTGACGCGTCCACATACAAACGCATCAAGGGCCAAGGGTCACGTGCCCATCTTTGTCGATGAACATCCGTTTTGCCAAAAGGCCACCTTCCTTGCCGGAGCGCCCACTTGCCAAACCGTTCGTCGCTAACCATGCCAAAGGGCGCACTTTCCAAGCGCCCGTCTTCCTTGCCGGAGAGCTTACTTTCCAAGAACTCATCTTCCTTGTCGGAGCACTCACTTGTCGAGCGCCCATCGCTAAATCTTGCCAAAGCATTTGTCACTGTCTCTACCGGAGCGCCCATCGCTACCTCAGCCGGAGTGCCCATCGCTGCCTCTGCTGGAGCGCACGTCGCTGCCCTTGCCGAAGCGCACATTGCTGCCAATGCCGGAGCGCCCATCATTGCCCATGCCAAAGCGCACATCGCTGCCCATGCCGGAGCATTCGTCGCTAATGTTGTCAAAATGCTCATCTTTGTTGTTTACCTTGCCGACGTGCGCCACACTCACGGTTCCGCCGGTGGTGAGTGTGGGTGCTTTGCCATTTTCTGAGTGGAAGCACAACACCTTGCCAAACTATCCACGCCACCTTGTCCTAGCGCACTAGTACTTAGTGTGCTAAAAAACAGGGCCGTGACACTCCCTCCCTTCGTCGACTGCACCAACCCTCTTGGATGGTGGCTACATTCTGGTGCATTTCAAGTTTAAGGTGGTTGTTGTAGTTTATTGCTCGGTCTTCAGTATTGTTCTCCCTATCTTAACTGTTGTTCGGTCGTTTTTTTTTTTTGTTGTAGATAGTTCAAGTAGTGGTTTGTGAGGCTGTTGGACTCAGTTCTAAGGCATCATTATCATGTTTTTTTCTAGGTTAGATAGGAGACATTTGGTGGTCGAATGGTGGTAACAGCTCTGCAAGGTAACAATGTATTTTTGTGGTGTTTGTGTGGCTTATTGGTGAGTTCAGTGCATACCCATTTCAATGCTGACCCAGTTCGTTTCTCTTTCTTGGGAAGGTGATGTTGCTTGGTGGTGGTTCAATAAGAGTCTAATTCGGACATAATGCAACTAGTGTTGGCTCCATGGAGTTTAATCTGGTAGGGTTTTCATCCTACCAACTTCAAGTGTTTATAAACGCTTTAAATCTCCCTATGGAATTTACTATGTTCTTGCTGAGCGTTCTCAAAAGAATGGATATGCTAAAATGTTATGTTGTTTTCTTAATGGATTTGTCTATATAATTGGTTGGTATCCTTTCTTGGTTTTGGTGACAGTGTCATTGGATGTTAATGGGTAGCTCTACTATCTAGTATAGAGAATTTGCACCATGCATACTCTTGTTATGCTCTTGCTGACCATTTTGAGTAGATTCGATATGCTAAAATGTGAGGTTATTTTGGTTAATGGGTCTCTTCGCTTTTTTTGTTTAGTTGTCATTGCATTTTAATTAGCACCCTTACTTGGTTTTGTTGACAACGCCTTTGGATGTTAATGGGTATATTTGCTATGTTGGATGTTAACAGGTATCTCCGGTTCTAAGGAGATTAGATATGCTTGAAAGGGTTTGTCTACATATTTTGGTGAAACCCCCATTGTTACATTTTAATTGATATCTCGGCATTGTTTATGTCCAACCATCGTGGATGTTTATGGATCTCTTTTGAGACCGTAAAAGTTTACAGTCATTTAAACATGAATATGTGTGCGGTTATTGCAAACCATTTTGAGAATAGTAGATATGCATGAACGTAATTGAGTCTTAGGCTAATTTTGTGGTGCTTCCTCTTGTTTGGGTTTTAGGGAACCTTACTTGGTTATCATAACAGGCTACATTTAGTGTCCTTCGCGGCTTACAAGGATTTTCTTTTTAAACACTTTTAAGAGTTTTTTTGGTAATATAAGTCTTTTTAGGGTGGTGTTGGAAGGTTTTGTAGATAAATTTGTTTGTTTTTATTGTAAATCAGTTTTGCATGCAACCAAACATATGACTTTTGACTTATATTCGTGAATTTTGTAGTCATATATAATGAATAAATTGTCATTGTGTTTGTTGACAATTATGTAATTTGGCATGGCATTTCATTCAGTGTTGAGAAATGTGCATTGCTTTCAGTGATGTTAGCTATCAGATTGATTTTAGGTTGGAGCACTAATTCGTAATCAAATGGGTGAGTCAAAATTTCCCAATGGTACTTTATGATTATTATAGCCTAAATTCCTTTGGTCACTAATATTTCAATAGAATATCAATAAACAATCATATATAAAATCAGGTCATGTATTCAAAATGCAAATTATATTAACAATATTGAAATAAATTGCCTAGATTTGTAGTATATGTCAAGCCCAAAGATTTGTAGTATTTGTGAAAATTATGGCCTAGAATTTAGTTTATGTCAAGCCCTCGTCGTGCTTGATTGATACTGCCAAAAAAAAATCCTTAAGAACAAAATCCACATTGTATGCAATCAGGATATACATTAGATATCCTATTCTTGATGTGGTTGGGTACCTTCACCACCATTCCTTGTTGAGTTTCTTGGTTGAGCCAAGTAGGGTGACCTTGTTGAGCATGTTTGATCACGATGGGTGGGGTTGCTGGTAATATATTGAATCCAATTTGTTGCTTGCATCCAAGGAGGAATTGAATAGCTAAATGTCTGACTTGTGCTTGATACCCCCGAATTAACTAGAGGTGTTAAACAAGAAAACATAGAATTGGCACATGCACTATTAGGAATAAAGTGGGGGGGGGTACTAGGATGATGATAGTGGGGGATATGAATGTTAATAAATTGTTCCAATAAGTTGGCTATCATGTTCCTTTCCTTCGTTTCTCGTGTAGTATTGGATATCATATTCATTTCCTTGGTTTCTCTTGCAGTATTTTGGTTCATCTGTTGTACCTTTCTTGTCTCCTTTTCCTGTCTTGCCAACTGTTTCTAATACTCTTTTTACTATCAATTTTTCTCTCGTTTAATCTTTACACGCACTCGATGTTCAACTTCAATCATATGTGCTGCCTTCTTTTCCTTTGTGAATTATTTCTTACTTTGTTTTAATTTTAGCATATTAGATTCAACCAAATCGTTGAGGTAGTCTTCTAAAATGAGTAGCTATGAACCTCAGCCCAACCAAAGAATGTCTATTGTTTCTTGTCTTCCTTGCATTGACTCTCTCTCCACTGAAAAACTTTAGGAATTGACGAAGTCTTGGTGTGTTCCTTGGTAGTGGTTGAGGAGAAGCTAGGAGAGGTGTTTCAACTACATTATCTTCTTCGGCTACTTCCTCATTGTTTATGTTAGGTTCTTCTATCGACCCATCGTCAACATAAAAATTGACAATCTCATCGTGCATCACTACCGACTGTGAAGGAATGTTTAGAATTTCATCGTTGGTGGTTGTGCTAATGTTTCTATTCAAGTTCATCATGGCCTCTGGAATCCATGATGGTTGGGGTACTTGGGTTGGCCATGTTAAGGGGTCATTTTTGTTGCCTAGACTACAAAAAACATCAACCAAATTTAAATTGTCATTGTCATTACTAGTATGTGCTACAAGATCCATGTTTTTTTCATGGACCACCTAGCTCCATGTTATCTTGTGCTAGTTCGTAATCGTATTGTGTAGCGATGACCTATTCATCATCATCATCATTACCAAATACCTGGAAATTTCCTCAAGATAGTGACAACATATTATCCACGACACTTGCATCTTCCTAGCCATCCACATCAAATTCCCAGATACAACCAGTGTCATGCATAAGAGCATTGTAATTCAATGTCCAAATACATGTTCACCTAAATCTAGCCTTGATATTCGAGGTTGTGAGAACCATTTTAAAATCTCTACCTATAATCTCATTTAACTCAAACATATTTATGTCTACCCCTAGATTTTTTTCCATCCATGTCACTCGTTCTGACTTGAAAAGATTCTTGAAAGGACTAAACACACTCACATCAAGGGGATGCAACATGTGAGCAGTATGGGAAGGAAGTGTTAACAAGTCAATTACCAACTTGTTTGCCTTCTCAAGTATTTGCATAGCAATGTGGCTATCAAGACCATATAAAACTAGTAAGTGTTTATTTTTAGGGGAGACATCGCCTGGTATAGATACTACAAAGTGACAAATCCAATTCAAGAAAATTTCTTTAGCCATCCATGCATGGTGATGTGTGTCCATGCATGCTCAAGGTTCATAGTTTTGTATATGTTTTGATCCTAAGTTTTACCCTTAAACAAATAAAATCCTGGGATTGAAAAACCAATTGAATTAAAACAACATAGAATGGTTATCCACTCTCTTCTCTTCGGAATAATATTTGGCAAGTTCCAACTCCCTCTCTTAGCAATTACTCGGATGACATAATTCCTTCCTTCCTGTAACGTTGTCTCGTCGTAGTTCAAAATATAGTCTGGAGTGTAAGAGTGTTTCTCGTATGCAGTAGAAAGAGTGTTGTAGAACTTGGACACAAATGTAGAGTGCAGACTTAACTCCATGTCTCTATTAAGTCCCTATGTTGTTCATAATACTAGCTTTGGATTCCTTTTTTTAAATCAACCCACCATGATTTACCAGGAAACCCATCTCTGAATGGGTTTGGCCTCCCTCAACAGATTTGAGCAAAAATTGATTTCAATAGTATCAACTCCAGTCGATGTCCCAATTGGGACGTCTCCTTACACTACACCACCACCTCATCCTCCTCATGTTTAATCACAACTATAAGAGATCATCTCCACTTGGTATGGGTCAAGAAATTTATCCAGTAATGGATTGATGTGGGTGCAATCCCATATTTTTTGGCAACTGCTTTAACAAAATATCCCTTGAATTATACACCATCAATTGCAGCCAATATGGCATGTTCTATCCATCCTTTGATAGCATTGATTTTGTTTATTTCCATTGGCACCTTGCACTCTAGAATATGGTATCACTATGGCTGATGGTGGCACCATGGGTGACGGTGGCACTATGGGTGATGAGGGCACTGTTGTTGATGGTGGAACCACACTATCTACTTCTTCTATGATCATTCTCAGAATTTATCTGGGCATTGTTGTCATTCAAATTATGAGCCATGTTCTCATTCGATGATGTGCATCACAGCATGGCACCCTCGGTTACCCCGCTTCCTTGTTCTCCTTGTATAAGTAGCAATATTGACTCTTGGCATGTTTACGAGAACTTGAAAACATAGTGAAATAAAAGGACCATGCTTCTTGTTTAATCACATACATGTGATAGGATTTACTTCCTTGAATATATGGCATTGCACTAATTAATAGTAATATCAATATAAATGGTATTAGTGTTGAGAGTACATCTTCAGGAGTCATTCCCATGAGACTTTTGTTGTATCAAGTCTATAATCTATGTCGTATTAGGTTCAGATCTTCTCCATGGAACTTATGTCATATTAAGTTCACTAACTTATGTTGTATTAAGTTAAATATATTGTGTTGTATTAATCTAGGACCTTGTCCTATTCGGGAGAGATGCTTGTAATGGGATCTTATGTCGTATTAAGATCGTGACCTTATGTTGTATTAAGGTGGGAGACTTGTGTTGTATCAAGTCTAGACTTGTGACGTATCAAGTCGAATGATTCTCATAGATGGTACCCTATGAGATGGTTCTCCTTAACTGGAGATGGTCTTGTGTTATATCAAGACCACATGACTTATGTTGTATTAAGTCTTGAGGATTTACTATGTGATGTAAGGCTAGTCATGGTCACCAGGTGATACAAGTATCCTTTAGGGATTAGCTACCCCTAGAGTGATTTACTTTATCATATGACTGTATGACCTAGGGTAATACATATGATCATAGGTTCATAACAATTCTTATGAGTATGATATGATATAGATGATTAATTAATGAAACACATATGGACCATACTTAGATGATTAATATGAACAAAGAGATAGAGAGAGAATTCGAATTTCCCATGTATGCCTCCAAGTGAAAAAATTAATAAGACATCAGTTGAGCCTTAGTTGTGATAAAACAAGTTTCAGTTAATTAAGGAATCAACTCCTTGATTTATGCAAAGTAGTTGTTGAAGATGACATTGATGGAGAAGCACTAGTTATGTTTAGTTACATTCACTTATGTTCAGTTACATCCATTTCTTCTCAGTTGCATCCATTCATGCTCAGTTACATTTAGTTTTGTTCAATTACATGAAATTCCATTCAGTTTAGTTCAGTTCAATCAGTTAACAACTCAGTTAGAGGAAGTTAAATTAGTGAATTAATGGAGAGTGCATATCTTCAGTGCGGGAGATAATTATGAAGTGCCAACTTGGCACCAAGTTTGTGGGGGGCACATGGTTGAAGATGAAATAGTTTTCAAAGTGTTAACAATTTACTAAAGCATGCAACCATTCGCTACCTTCTTTGTATGACTGAATTTGGCTTGTTATTAAAGTGTTATGCACTTGGAAAGACCAATACATTGTTCCATTTTATCTCTCCTCTCTTGTGCTCTCTGATCAAGCAATATGCTATTGTGTTGTAAACATTATTTGTAAATTATATATAATACTCTAATATTGTTTGCAAGGTATTTTATCCTATGAATCAATGGAGGGTTTTTCGAGGGTACACCATGTGTTCTACGGTTTGATTTATTTGTGTCTTTGGATTATTTATGAGATCTATCTGCACTGTAAATGTGGATTAAAGTTTTAAAGTTCAAGCATATTTATTTATTGCTCAAACACTAACATGGTATAAGATAAAGGGAATGAAGGAGCTTAGTTTTTCCCACGCAAGCTAAATCCTACATGATCTTGAGGTATTGAGCAAAGAGCTTGAAGCAATGGCATCAATATCCGTCCGATCGAAAGATCGACTCGAAGGAACATCCAAATTCAACATATGAAAGGCAAGGGTGTTAAGAATTATTGAGGAGCATGATTTATATTTCTACGTGACCTCAGTGAGTGAGGAGTCTTTATCCAATGCAGGGTGAATTAAAGAGCAAGTCAATATGCACCATTTCTGTCACTTTTCAAAAGACAAATTTCATGGAGTCGTTATGATCAATCCATGAGGAATCAGACAAAACGGTTGAAAACCCACTTCCCAAATGGGATGATTTAGGTAATTTAAGAACGAATTTCAAAGATTCACAACTATTTGAGAGATATAATCAAGTATATGAAGATGAAATTTTCAAAATTCGTGTTATGGTTGTTTTCCAAAACTAGATGAATTGGTTGAACGACCAAGGGATTTGTGGATTGGATATTATCCTTATACAATAGATATTGTGTGTAATGAGATTATAACTCATTAGAAGAATAGGATGATGATCATTGAAAAATGTTTTCCTGAAGAAGAGCATTCACACCAGGTTGCATGGGATCTAGTTTCTCCATGCAGAGATTCACTGCCTCCTGCATGCACTCAAATTTGCAAAGAGATCAAGATCGACAGACTCTAGTAATCTCCACAAGGAATCAAAGATCAAGAGGGAGCATGCAAAACAATAAAATATAATTACTTTCATTTTTATTATATGTTATTTAATGTTTTCATTACAGCCATATAGAGCTTCGCATTCCTAAGATTAGGAAATGTGAGCATATATGTTGATTGTATTTCATTTATTTGAAAATAAACAAAATTCATAAGATATGAATATAGAGCATGCATGATTGTTTCATAAGATATGAACATAGAGCTGCATCATTGTTTCATAAGATATGAATGTTGGATTGCATGATTGTTCATGAAGATATGAATATAGAGCTGCACAATTGATTCATGAGATATGAATGTTACGGTTGTTCATAAAGATGTTAATATAGAGTTGCATGATTATTCTACTGGGTTGCATGATTATTTGATTATCATATGCTTTTATAAAATCATATATTCTTTTATTACAATTTGTATTCCTGGACTTGGAATTGTGTTTAGCATATAAATTGTTTTTTATTTCTTTATTGGCATGTTATCAATCTCATGAGTTCATATTTTGCGAGATGATATAGGAATGATATAAGACTTATGTAGGACTGATATATACTCAAATAAGACTAATATAAGGCTGAAAAAATCCTTCATAATACATGATATTTAGGGTTGCTTCATAAGTTGTGAAGGATGTGAACATGGGGTTGTATATTTATTTCATAAAATGGTTTTTTGGATTGATATAGGGCTGCATATCAGTACATAAGATTAGAATGGGTTATGATAAACCAGTTGGTCAACATCTGTACATAACTATTGTAATATCCCAACTGATATTATACCTTTATATTAACAAATAATGATGATTGTTTACAGGTTTATATGTTTCAGGTGTGTATGATAAAATAATTTGGTTTTCATGTAAAACACGTTACGTGCCCAAAAACCCTAAATATGACCAATATGGAGATAAAATAGGAAATAGGATTCAGTAAGAGTATAGTAAAATACCAATATTTATAGCTGTGATGGTTATTCAGTAAACAATAGACATGCTATTAGATTTTTATCATTCTAAGCTAGCATTATGATCTTAGGATCTTTAACTGAGAGAATAACATGCACAACAATAAAACACAAGAGACAAGAGACACAAAGATTTTTCCTCATGGAAACCATAAAGGAGAAAACCCCGCAACTTCCTCAAAGATAGAATGAGCACCAATGGCAGCAGTAAAACCTGAAAACATAAAAATGATCTCCACAGCTTTTGTCTCTCTCTCTCTCACACTAAGAGAGCTTCTCCTCTCTCACTCATGCGCTTCAATGAGTGAGTGTGTGTGGGATAAATAGAGGGGCTCACTCTCTATTTATATTCTTTTGTTCACTTGAAACCCACTCCTACATGTCTACCTCACTTAACAATTACTTACTAGAGCCGACATCTCTAGGAGTGTCTAATAACCCTAGTGCCCCACAACTTGTGGGGACTTTACCTCCTCCGACCAATAAGGAGGTTTATCCTTAACACAACGGTGGGGACTATTGCCCTGACTTACAATGACTCACCTAGGGTCGACTTCTCTAGGATAGTCTAATAACCCTAGGGCCCCACAACTGCGGGGACTTTAACCCTTGACCAATAGGAGGGTTACCCACAATGACTTGACATGACTTATTACATTATAGAAACTTCCCGGAATAAACATCGGGGTATGACATGACTCAATTATATTACAGACACACCTCGGAATAAACATCAGGGTACAATACATAAGATATATGGATGAATACATTCTGAACTTACAATTACATCAACACATGCAACAACTCTAACTCCAAAAATGTGTTTCTGATTCAAGGGATTCACCCATGCAAGGAAAACATCCCATATTGGATGATGGTATGCTCATAAATGCTTTAATACTTAATGGATGGATTTAATACTTTCCATATATGGTAGTATGGCTCTCCTAATGACTTTGATGGATGCATGCAGAACTTTGGAAGCCTTCTTGGACACTAGCAAATTGGTTCTCTAGAATAGCGGGACACCCTCACTCCCACACGTGTTTTCTTGTAACTTCTTCAATGGTGCAAGAGATGATATGATAATTTTAAGGTATAATGATATCGTCCTTCCATAGAGAAGGGAAGAGACGTGCGGAAGGAATGAGGTCTTTCTGGAGCAAGGCGAATTGTTCCCGATGTTTCCATCTATTTCCCAACAGTAAAATGTGACCCCTGTAGTATTTTCCTTCTCTGTACGCTATATATCTGCAAATGAATGAATATTGTGAAGAGATAATGATAGATCTAGGTGATCTATCCAGAAGTGATTAGGGCATATAGATTTCACTTCTGAAAACACATGTTAGTTGATGGCTCAAGCCCTCAACCCCAACTTATTTATACGGCTACTACTGTTGCTTCTCTCGAAACTAATATCCAAAATGAATAATGATGATAGATGTATTTTGGTTTGACTTGTCTTCTAATATAGCTTTTAGGATTTGCATGACATTACTTTTGCATGCATGCAAACCTAATTGCTCATTGATGCATGCAATATGAAATAAGGCCTGCATGCTTTGAATGTTTTTTTATATATGCTCCGATGGCATTCTTTAATATACCGATGAACTAATAATACTAAATAAATGTTCATTTATGTTCCCGGTATTAAATGTCCTCGGTCAATTCCCTTTTTATTAGTACCCACTCAAACCTATGGAAATTAAGTAGGTTAACAGGTGTCTCAGATGCTTATTTAGAAGAGGAAATTACAATCCTTCTTGCTTGAAGTTGTTTGTCCTCAAGAAACTATAAAGCAAGATGCTTCAATACATGTTCTCCTTCCCATGTGGCATCTTCAATAGGTAAGTCTTTCCATTGTACCAATTAATCCCAAATTACCCTGTTTCTGAGTTTCCTTTCTCGAACCTATAGAATCTTTTCAGGAATCAACACTATGAGTCCTTCATCATCTAATGGAGGTAACTCGCTGGATGGAGCAATGTGTTTCCCGACTATTTTCTTGAGATTTGACACATGAAATACATTACGTATTTTACTTTTCTCCAGAATCTCCAGTTCATAAGCCACCTCCCCAACCTTTATGACTTCTTTTTAAGGACCATAGAAGCAAGGTTCCAGTTTCTCTGCCCCTTTTTTCTTGAGCAAAGATTGTCTGTAAGGTTGTAGTTGCAAGTATACCAAGAGTATCCTACCTAAAAACTACGCTCAACCCTATGTCTGTCTGTGTACAATTTTGGTTGGTTTGTGTTGTCTATAAATTCTCTGATAGCACCTTAATAATATCTTGATTGTCCTGTACCAAATATTTTTCCTTAGGTTCTCTACTATCTCCGAAGACTAAATATGCAAATGTTAGTGCCTCATAGACATATAAAGCCTTGAAAAGTTTCATCCCGGCAGACATATGGTGTGTGGTATTATAGTAGTACTCACCTAGGTGTAGCCATTTAATCCATGTCTTCTGTTGCCATGCTACATAATTTCTTAAATACCCCTCAATCCATTTCTTGACTATTTATGTCTATCCATCACACTGAGGATTATAACTTGAGCTAGTATCTAATTATATCCCCACTAATATAAAAATATCCTTCCAGGAGGAACTAGTGAATTTACTGTCTAGGCCATTGACAATAATCTTAGGTAGTCCATGTAGTCTGAAAACTTCTCGAAAAAAAAAGTTCACTACCTGTGATGCGAAATAATCAGAAGGAATGGAAAGAAGTGAGCAAATTTTGTTAATCTGTCTACTACCATGTATAATAAATCGCATCCTTATAACTTGGGTAAACCTATAATGAAATCGATCGACCTATTATCCCATATCTGCTCAGGTATAGGTAATGGTTGAAGTGACCCTGCCAAATGAGTGTGTTCAATTTTATTCTATTGGCACATACTGCACTCTCGAACATGTTGTATTACATATTCCTTGAGGCCTTTCTAGAAGAACCTCTCTCTCATCTGTATGTAAGATTTCAAGAAACCTTGATGCCTTGATAATGGTGAATCATGTGATTCCTGTAAAACCTTTTTCTTTAAAGTTGATTCTAGAACTAGGTATATCTTATTCTTGTAGTAAATGATGTCATTGATCACCCTATACCTGTCATCTTGTATTTGTCTGCCTAATATCTCACAAGTAAATTTATTTTTTGAATATTCAACCAAGAGATGAGACCTCTAGTCAGTAGATATACTCATGAGTGATAAAGAGGTTGGTCGTCTCGATAATGCATCAAGTACAACATTGTTGTTTCCCTTAACGTATTCTATTTCAAAGTCATAATCCTAGACCTTTCTAGCCCACTTGTGTTGTCGTTCATTCAACTCTTTTTGTTCTAATAAATATTTGAGGTTGTTGTGATCCATATTAATTTTAAACCTACTTCCTACCAAGTACTGCCTGAATTTTGTTAAGGCATGTAAGATTGCTAGCATTTCCTTATCATATATACAGTAGCGGCATTCATAATCTTCAATTTTTTTCTTTCAAAGACGATTAGGTGATGGTTCTGTATCGGTATTGCCCCTATTCCTTCCCCTGAAGCATCACACTCTACTACAAATCACTGAGTGAAATCGGTAATGCCAAAACAGGACATGAACTTATAATTTTTTTTCATCTTTTCAAATATCTAGTGTGCCCCTCCTTTCCATCTGAATGCCCCTTTCTTTGTAATATCTGTGAGTGGTGCAGTCAGTTGAGAAAAACCTTTAACATAGCTCATGTAATAAGTGCAAAGGCCCAAAAATCACTTCAATTCTATTACATTTTTTGGTGTAGGCCAGTCTAAGATAGATCCATTTTTTTCCATATGAACTTGTACTCCATCGGTGCTTATTACATGCCCTAGGGATAACATTTCTTGCATTTCAAACTCACATTTAGACATTTTATCATAAAGGGATTGTTCTTCCGGAATTCCCAGTACTTCATCTAGGTGTCTCAAATGTTCTTCCCAAGTTTTACTGTAAATTAAAATGTCATCAAAGAATACAAGTAAAAACTTATGCAACTGATCCTTGAAGGTGTGGTTCATGCAAGATTGGAAAGTTGACGGTGCATTGGTGAGTCCAAAAGGCATGACTAAGAACTCATAATGACCAAAGTGGCAATGAAAAGTTTTTTTGCAACATCTTGATCCCTTACTCAGATATGATGATATCCTAAATGGAGATCAATTTTTTAGAAGTACTTTTCCCCTTGCAGTTCATCCATTGACTCATCAATTCTAGGAGGGGGTACTTGTTCTTAATAGTTTTCTTATTGAGGGCTATGTAATCGATACACATTCATAAGGTGCCATATTTATCTTTTACCAATACTACTGATGATGCAAATGGGATAGAACTTGGTCGTATGTAGCCTAACTCCAACAATTCCTTAATTTTTTTCTATCTCATATTTGTACCTTTTGAGATGCATGTATGGAGTGGTGATGACTTCCTATGTTCCCTCCTCTAACTCAATAGTGTGATCGAACCCTCTGTCTAGCGGTCGACCTGCTGGAAGATCTCTATATACTAGCTCATGTTTATGTAGCAGTGCATGTATATATGTTGGATGTTGGCTGTTATTATTTGGAGGTTTCTAAAAAAGTGACAAAACATTACGTAGACCAATCTATGTCTCCCTGTCTAAGTACATCCTCCATCCTTTGTGATGATACTGGCTTGGGGGGATAAGTGTTCATGCCTCTCAAGACGCCCCTCTTCCCATCCTGTTCATGCCACTCAAGACTACCCTCTTGCCATCCTGTCCCCGGAATTCCATTTCCATGGTCCTATAATATGTAGTATACTTCCCTATAGNGACCCTCTTCCCATCCTGTTCATGCCACTCAAGACTACCCTCTTGCCATCCTGTCCCCGGAATTCCATTTCCATGGTCCTATAATATGTAGTATACTTCCCTATAGAATAGATCCATTGAACCCCTAATACTACATTTGTATCTTCTACATTTAACACATAAAAGGAGCTGGTCATATTATAGTTTCCTAGTGTGACATTTAGTATGGGAATCCAATGGTTGCATTCCATGTTGTTATTTCCTGCTACTGCTACTGTGAACCCTTCAAATTCCTATGTTTGAATACCCCTCCTAGCCACCCATGTTGCATCTATAAAAATTTTGTTTTCCCCACCATCAATTAACACACCTACCATGTGGCCCTATACTACTCCCCTGACTCAAAGAGTATGAAATCTAGGCACTCCTGATAATGTAGCAATAACTCCACCCTTCAACTCTCCCTAAAGTGACTACTCCTCTGTTGCTCTAAGCTCCTCGTTTGTTTCCTGTTCAGGCTCATCCTCTTCCTCTTCACTATCTAAGTATACTTCTATATAGTGAGCTTTATCTTTCCCTGCACACCTATGACCTGGAATCCATGGTTCCTGACAAGTGAAGTATAATTTCTTCCTTCTGGTTTCCTTCCTAGTGTCATCATCCATCCATTTTTTCTTTGTCCATTCTTGTTAGAAGGGTTTCTTGTCTTTGTCTTTAATTGGAAAATTTGTCTTAACTGGGAATCTTCTTTTAGGAATCGAATCTTGTAGGTTTCGGTTTCTACTAATGGCATCCTGTAAAGTGGATGGTTTGTAGGCTTTCAGCCACCCATGTAAAGGCTTTGTCAAAGCTTTTGTAAATAACATAACCAATCTACTTTCAGATACATTCATTACCATAACTACCACTCTCTGAAACTATGATATGAAGGCCTCAACACTGCCAATCTGCTTGAGTTGTTCTATCTCTCTGAAATGTATCTTCGGGCCCATCTTATCAAACCGCTCCATGAGCCTCTGTGTGAAATCATTGTATGAAGTGATGGTGTTGTGACCCAGTGTCACTAACCCATGGTACCACCGCTCATGAGTCTCATCTTCCAAATGTAAGATAGCCAATTTAATGCCATTCGTCTATGTCATAGCATTTAGCTGGAAATAAGTATCCAACTTATGTACCCATATTCTCGTCGAACAACCACGAGATCTGTCAAAATTAGGAAGGGTCAACTTGCCTACGATCTTTTGTAATTCATAGTTATGAGTAAAACCTCTGTTAAAATTCCTTGGTTAGTTCCTGCTTTTCATATTGCAGAAGTCTGAGAATGACATAGCTGAATGGAATTCATCTCCCAAATGTTTGCATTCCTGTAGATAAGACCCAAATGGTTCACTAAGTTCGGCTGGTATGACTGATCCTGTGATGGAATTTTCTAGGAAGTGAGGCATGGTAGGTCTGGAAGGTTTATTTCATATGTGAGGAGTGTTATGCATATGAGTGTATGCATGTTTCCCGCTACTACTAGTGGATCCTCTATCTTTCAGTGAAATTGGTAGACTATTTTGACCGTGCTCTGGATTAATAACCAACTTGTTTATAGCATGTAACATCTATTCTGTCCCTTATCTAAGTCATTTAAGGAGATAACCAAGCTCGGGAATGTCATTCTTTCTTCATATTCCCATGTTCCCTTTTCTCTATCAAAGTGTATCCTTGTTGGGTCCATGTCTGAATCTGTGTCTTCCAATTTAATCTCTTCAAATTTCAGATCCTCTATGTACCTTCCCTTCCCTCTTATATAAGTCACAAAAGAAGTTTCTTCTATATTCATTTATTGTTCATGTTCAAGCCCGTAGCTGGCGAGGAACATGCTCTGATACCACTATAATATCCCAACTGATAGTCTACCTTTATACTGACAGATAATGATGATTGTTTGTAGGTTTATATGTTTCAGGTGTGTATTAGAAAATAATTTGGTTTGCATGCAAAACAGGTTACGTGCCAGAAAACCCTAAATATAACAAATATGGAGATAAAATAGGAAATATGATTCAGTAAGATTATAGTAACATACCAATATTTATAGTTGTGATGGTTCTTCAGTATACAATAGACATGCATGCCATGCAACAACTCTAACTCCAAAAACGTGTTGTTGGGTTCAAGTGATTCACCCATGCAAGGAAAACGTCCCCTCTTAGATGATGGTCTACTTGTAACTGCTTCAATACTTGATGGATGGATTTAAGACTTTCCAGATATGGTAGTATGGCTTTCTTGATGAATTTGGCAGATGCATGCAGAACTTTGGAATCCTTCTTGGACACTATTGAATTGGCTATTTGGAATAGTGGGATTCCCTCACTCCCACATGTGTTTGATTGTAACTTCTTCAATGATGCAATATATGATCAGATAATTTCCAAGTATAATGATATGGTCCTTCCAAATATACTGGAAGAGACGTGCGGAAGGAATGAGTTCTTTCTGAAGCAAGGTGAATTGTTCACAGTGTTTCCATCTATTTCCCAGCAGTAAAACGTGACCCCTATAATATCGTCCTTCTCTATACGCTATATCTATGCAAAAGAATGAATGTTGTGAAGAGCTAATGATAGATCTGAGTGATCTATACAGAAGTGATTAAGGAAGATAGATTTTACTGCCCAAAACACCTGTTAGTTGATGGCTCAAGCCTTCAACCCTAACTTGGTGCTATGACTATTGTTGTTGCGGCTACTGCCACTGCTGCTCTCGAAACCAATATCCAAAGTGAATAGTGATGATATATGTCTTTTTGGTTTGACTTATATTCTTATATAGATTTTAGGGTTTGCATGACTTTACTTTTACATGCTTGCAAACCTAATTGCTCATTGACGCATGCAATATGAAATAAGGCCCACATGCTTTTTGATATCTGCTCTGATGGCCTTCTTTAATATACTAATGACCTAATAATATTGAAGAAATGTTCCTTTATGTTCTTGGTATTAAATGTCCTCAGTCAATTCCATTTTTCTTGATACCTGCTCAAACCTATGGCAATTAAATAGGTTAACGGGTGTCTGAGATGCTTATTTAGAAAAGGACATTACAACTATGTAAAGCATTATCAATATATTAAGAGAATTTTATGTGAATAAAAATCAAGAGTATGAAATGGTTCTAACCATTAGAATAATTTGTATTGTAGGGAAAAATAATATGCCCTTACCTACAAGTAAAGGAGGACATGAATGTGGAGTCATTCTTATGGCTGATCTTGAAAAATAATAGTTTGGTAGATTCTTATTCGTCTTGGGAAGAGGACATAATATATGGATTAATTTTATTCTGATAGACGTGAAGATTCTTGAAGATATCCTGTGTTATTTACATTCATGTGACAAAGAAGAGTTTCAGATATATATGAGCATAAGTCTCTGTGATGGAGGACCCAAATTATGATTCTCACATTTACGTGGTAAGAGGGAGTTTCTAGTCTCGCTAGCTTCTGAAGAACCAATGTAACTGTTTGATGTACCTCCTATAAAAGGGAGACCTGCATGATGCTCATGATTCATATGGATGCTCAAAACTGTATTCAAGAATCTTTTTATGATTCTTATGATTAGAGGTATGGCAGTCAGCAAACAATAATTTCCTTAGTTAAGTAAAACGTGTAGCAAAGATCCTGAAGAGTTTCAGGATGATGGATTAAAATTCCATGGCCATCTATATGAATAGAAATCAGAAGTTTAGATCAGAGTTGGAAGATCTCAAAAGTTAGTTTGAGATGAAACTGGTTAGTTACAGATCCCAAGATCAGTTATGTATTTTACGGTATGTATGTAGCATATTTTGTAGTACCTACTTGGTACAAGTGTATGTGGACTCAGATATGTCTTGGTCAGTGAAATAGGGTTTCGAAGATATATGAAATCTTACTAATATAATGATCG
Organism: Pseudotsuga menziesii; assembly: GCA_001517045.1. Taxonomy (NCBI): domain Eukaryota; kingdom Viridiplantae; phylum Streptophyta; class Pinopsida; order Pinales; family Pinaceae; genus Pseudotsuga; species Pseudotsuga menziesii. Next base: position 460,902 of record LPNX010685011.1, read on the forward strand.
AGGTTTTTTAAAGTTACGCTTTTTTTTCCAGGAAAAAAAATGATCGAGGAAAGATCGCATGTGTTACTCTAGATAGAGCATGTTGAAAATAAGTAAAGCTTTATGAGGTTTCTAGTGAATTATATTCGAGACATGATACATATTCATAGGTGAGCAGCATTGACAACATTCGTACTAATCCTTTGTCCAGGGCAATCTTGGTATGGTACATAAGTACTCCTCTCGTTGAAGAGGGAGTAGTGATGTGTCTTCACAGGCAGTAGTATATAAAGTTCCCATCAGTTAGTCATGGTACATGCCTCAGAAAGCCAGGGGTTGTGATACCTTGTGGATAGAATTCACATGAGCACAGATATGGTCAAAATCTCAGAGACTGTTGATACTCAATAAGATTTATAATCTGGAGTACCAGAGAACAGTTAAACCTCTTGGAGAGGTAGTTGGGGTGTTGCAGTATAAAGAGAAAGATAACTAAGAAAGTGACCAGGCCTTCAAGAACATCACAAAAATGACAAGCTCATAAAGAACTTCTCCAGATAGTAGAATATTTAAGAAAGTCCACAAATGTTGAAGAGTGAAAGAAAAGATGAGACTTTCCTTCTACATGTTATTACACATTTGTTGTATAATGTTGTATGTGATGGATTTAAAATCCATGGTTTCCAATTTAGAGAAATTTTATTCTGGATTGGATCCAAATGGTGCTACTATGTGTAAGTAGTTGGTTGGTCTTTGTGCAGACATGTTGTATTTTATGCTCACTACTAAGCATATGTTTGAGTACCTTTGAGTTACATTAGAATAGAATCTTTATTACATTGCAGGCCAATTATATGATTGTGTTATCCAGCTATTGTTAGTCTGAGATAAGCAATGTAATTTGTGGCTATATCTACAAAAGATAAGTGTATTATAACTAGTACTATAGAAGCAAGATGTATGTTAGAGAGTACTACAAAAGAAAAATGTGTTTTGCGAATAGTACTACATGCTGAGGAGTAGTGTAACTTGGGAAGCTACCTACTAGGGTTAAAGACTTGAGCTTACAGTCATTAGGTGTTAATAGTCAAGATTTCTGGAAAACCCTATATGTGTGTTGTTATCAAACACATTGAGATGAAGTTTTACTTCAATGAAGTCATGGTCATGTAAAATGAATTACGGTACATAGCTACTAATGAGCAGATTGCAAATTTGTGACAAGCCTCTATCATTGACTAAGTTCTGACACTTCTGACATAGGCTTGGTGTGGCAGAAAATTCTTGGTATGGCAGAGAATGTCTTCCTTGATGACAGGGAGTGTTGAGAGTACAACTTCGGGAGTCATTCCTATGATACTTTTGTTGTATCAAGTCTGAAATCTATGTCGTATTAGGTTCAAATAGTCTCCATGTAACTTATGTTGTATTAAGTTCACTAACTTATGTTGTATTAAGTTAAAGAGCTTATGTTATATTAATCTAGGACCTTGTCCTATTTAGGAGAGATGCTTGTACTGGGATCTTATGTCATATTAAGATCATGACCTCATGTTGTATTAAGTTTGGAGACTTGTGTTGTATCAAGTCTAGACTTGTGACGTATCAATTCAAATGATTCTCAATGGTTCCCTATGAAATGGTTCTCATTAATTGGAGATGGTCTTGTGTTGTATCAATACCACATGACTTATGTTGTATTAAGTCTCAAGGATATACTATGTGATGTATGGCTAGTCATAGTTACCATGTGCTGCAAGTCTCCTTTAAGGATTATCTACCCCTAGAGTGATTTACTTTAGCATATGACTATATGACCTAGGGTAATACATATGATCATAGGTTCGAAACATTCTTATGAGTATGATATGGTATAGATGATTAATTAATGAAACACATATGGACCATGCAGAGATAATTATTATGAGAATAGAGATAGAGAGAGAATTCGAGTTTCACATGTATGCCTCCAAGTGAACTTGAATTAATAAGACATCAGTTGAGTCTTAGTTGTGATAAAACAAGTTTCAGATAATTAAGGAATCAACACCTTAATTTATGCGAAGTAGTTGTTGAAGATGACACTGATGGAGAAGAACCAATTTTGTTCAGTTGCATTCAGTTATGTTCGGTTACATTCAGTTTTGCTTAGTTACATCAAGTTCTGTTCAGTTACATTCAGTTATGTTCAATTACATGTACTTCAGTTCAATTTAGTTAGGTTCAATCTGTTAACAACTCAGTTAGAGGAAGTTCACTCAGTGAATTAATGGAGGGCACATATCTTCAGTGTGGAAAATAATTATGAAATGCCAACTTGGCAACAAGTCTGTGGGGATGCATGGTTGAAGATGAAACAATGCTCACAATGTTAACAAGTTACGGAAGCATGCAACCATTTGCTGCCTTCTTTGTATGACTGAATTTGGTTTGTTATTAAAGTGTTATGCACTTGGCAAGACCAATACAGTGTTCCATTTTATCTCTCCTCTCTTGTGCTCTTTGATCAAGCAATATGCTATTGTGTTGTAATCATTATATGCCCATTATCTATCATACTCTAAGATTGTTTACTGGTTTTTTTATCTTCCGAATCAGTAGAGAGTTTTCCCAGGGTACATTATGTGTTCTATGGTTTGATTTATTTGTTTCTTTGGATTATTTATGAGATCTGTATGCATTGTAATTCTGGATTAAAGTTTTAAAGTTCAAGAATCTTTCTTTATTGCTCAAACACTAACAATTAGTTCATGGTTCACAGTAAGCTACAACCTACTAGGTATAAGTAAATCATAACAAGCAGGCATCATGACCATTTTGTTGAAGTATTGTGTTATAATTCCATTGAGTAATAAGAGCTATGGATATGTTATGGATATTCAATAATCTCAATCATGCTTTGTGTATTCCTTGTAAATGATGGCATCGCCAGTATTCCACTTGCTATAAGCATTTACAAGGTATCTAACTCAATGTGCAACATTAAGACTCATATTTGTATAAGCTAAACCAACTCTGTTCGATCACGTTGTGACACTACTTAGTACAATGGTTCTACTTCACAGTAAGCTCATAATGATCACCATAGTGTTATTCTTTCACACATGTATTATGCTCTATTATTATTGGTATACTATCTATACAAAATTATGATTAATATGGAGCTTACATTCCATGTTCTTATGATTTTATTACTATGTGTAAAATTACATATTAGAGTTATTACCATTGCTCTTAGAAAGGTGATTATTAAGCAAAGAAAGTGATAGAAGTTAAGTATATAACATGTTTTATTGATTATGGAAAGATCATGTTGATTACTCATTGCTAGATTGGCTATCTCATTACTATAAGCTCTTGTAGCTTGATATGGCACAATCATAGCCCTTATTACAACCATAATAGCTAAGAGTGTGATTAATTCTAGACTATAAACTATATATGGTTGCCAATGTTTAGTCATCTAAAACCTGGAATAAAACATAGATAATAGTACAGAAACATAGAAGGAATAACATAAACTTGAAAATTTAGGATGTTCATTGATCTGAAGCATGAAAAATACATAGATAATATTACTGAAACATAACGGAATTAGTTAAATGTTAACATATGAACCATTGTGCACACATTGATGGTCTATTGATAGTGTTGATGCACTATTTGGATGTTTGAAATGCAAATAGAGACAAATTGTAGGCAGATTGTTGATAGTGTTGATGCACTATTTGAATTGCTATAATGCAAATAGAGTCAATTGTATGCAAAGAGGTTGATTTAACGGGTTTTTTTTTTTTGTTTTTCAAACTGATTGGTGTCTGGAATTGACATAGATTGCAAACTTAAATTTCAAAATGAGTCAAGGATTGATTTGGCTCTGATCCAATGGCCGAGAATTCGTATTTGTTAATCCATGTGATTTCAAAGTGTTTCATGGATGATTTGATTTTGTTTCATTGGGTGTGTGTAATTTATTGCATTGGGAGGTTTAAATTGTTGATCAAGCATGGAGAAAAAGTTGACCTCCTTTACCCTTGCTATTTGCAGGTGCTAATGTATGATGTAATACCATATCTCACTGGTTGTATGTTGCTACTCCAAAGGTCATTCGTGGGGGCTAAAGTGATGGGAAATATGTACCTGTAGATTGAGCAAGATAGGATGTTTTGATGTTTTATTTGCAATTTATGCCAAGACAAACTTGGATATCAATGGGGCAAAAAGGTTTGTAGTGTTGGCATTAAAGTGATTATTTAGTGACAGTTGTTGGCCTAATCAGCTAATGAATTAATTTTGGACTTGACTTGATGGATATTTATGTATTAATATAATATTTACTTGTCACTTACTAAATTTGATTTTTCATGCAATGGGTGGTTGATGTGACGAGAACCATGACCACTACTGGTCCCCACACAACAACAGGAGTCTCTCCCCACAAAGAATATTTTTTTCGTTGCATATTCTACCATATGATGCATAAATAACTATAACCCTTGCACAACAATAAGAGTCTCTCCTCTACATGGGATTTTTTTGTGTTGCGTATTCTACCATATGATGCATAAATGACCGCCCAAGAAGCAACAGAGTTATCATGTGGTCAAAGGAAACTACATTTGGAACCTAAGTGCTCTGGCCAACTTTGGTTTTTTGCATCGTCCCGTGATTCAATGTTTTTGAATTATTTAGACGTATTTTTATTGTTTCAATGGTGACAGGAAGGTGTGTATGGAAGGAGGCTTGCAAAATATTTTTTCGTCAAGGATTATAGTTTTAAATCACGAGGAGAAATTGGTCATTAAGGGAGAGGGTTTTGTGCTTGGTTTCAATTTTGGCTTGATGTATTGGCATTGCTTTCCAACATGTTGGTGGGGAACCGTTCCGGCTGGTTGGGAACTTATTGGAAACTTTTACCCTCTAAAATCGGGAACTTGGGAACTTTATCTTGTGTCTTTCCTTCACAGGGATCTTCCAGACATTCATGATCACCACATGGGTTGTTAACGACATTCTTATTTCCTCGTGACCATACATATACATAGTTGACTCGGAATTTTTTCTCTAGAAAACCAAGTTGCAGTAAAAGTCTATTTTGTGCTACCTTGTCGAGTTGGTGCACTAAACTATGTCTACCGTCCGGGCTAGAGTAGTCACTCATCCATAAGTTGAATTGTAGTTAGTGCTAATCAATAATAAATGTAAATCTCCACTTTAAAACTTTCAAAAGTTTCCACTTTAGAAAGAGTCTACGTTATATAATCAATGGCATGGATGGTAATCTTGATTTTATTGCAATTTCTATCTATTAAGAGGTTCTAGTTACAACTATAATATAAGGGATAAGCTAAGTCATCTGGTTTGTATTAATGTTTTTTTACTTCTCTATGTTTCTTTTCTTCCCATGTGTTTTTAATTATTTTATTTTTATATTTTATATATTTTTTTCATATATAGTATTGTAGTTCCCGACATGCCATTTCTTATAAATTTGGAGGAAACTTCTAGACGTAACCGATATTCATACCCACTTTCCCTATATTTCCAGGTTATGCACTTGTACGGCTTTTATCTAAATGTAAATACTCATACCCACTTTCCCTATATTTCTAGGTTACGTACTTGTACCGCTTTTATCTAAATGTAATATATGTGATTTTTATAAAGATTCAACAGTCCTTTTGGTTTATATAGGTTGCATGTATAAGGATAGTCTTTTTGGTTTATATAGGTTGCATGTGTAAGGATTAAATAAAGTTTTTTGGTTTTTAAGTTGTAGCTTTTTTATCAGATTATATTATATGTAAGGATTCAACAGTCCTTTTGCTTTATAGGTTGCTCATGTAAGGATTCAACAGTTTTTTTTGTGGTGTCGGGGGAACTAGGAGGGATTCAAAGTTGGTCTTTTCTCGGTAAAGTTCAACATTACTCAAGCAGCTCCAACTCCAGTGATGTCAGACCATTTTTGGTTGAAAAAACGGATTATGTACAAACTTTGGCTTTGGAACTTTCATATGGGAAAGTCTAAAATCTTAGTTTTTATTATCAACACTAAGTTTTTTTTGCATCGAAGCCAAACATTCTACATCCCAGTAAAAGGGAGATCTGTAACTCAACACTAAGTTTTTTTGCATCGAAGCCAAACATTCTGCATCCCAGTAAAAGGGAGATGTGTAACTCAACACTAAGTTTTTTGCATCCAAGCCAAACATTCTACATCCCAGTAAAAGGGAGATGTGTAACTCAACACTAAGTTTTTTGCATCGAAGCCAAACATTCTACATCCAGTAAAAGGGAGATGTGTAACTCCTTCCATGCTCATCCTAGAGCTGATACATATCCTTTATAAAAAATAATAAAATATTTTATAAACTACACAAATTAAATAAATTAAAACCATAAACATTACATTATACACTTCTTTAACATTTTCACTCTAAAAGTGGTTTGCAATCCAGAGATTTATCCCTCTCAACTCTTTTTAGAGGTTTGCAATCCAGAGATTTGAACCCTCTCAGCTCTTGGTAGATCCCCTTGATGAGAGTATTTTGCAGGTTCAACTATCTGTCAGTACATTTCTACTCCAAAGAGTTTTTTTTATTGTTTGCAGGTTCAACTATCTGTCAGTACATTTCTACTCCAAAGAGTTTTCTACTCCAGATATTTGAAAACGGATGTTGAGTAGGTAGAGATGGGGTTGCATACATATGCTTGGGTATATATGGAGATTGACCTTTGACAAATGTCTTTCAGACAAGTAAATATTAAAACTGAGTTCCATTCACAGATTTGCAAACAAACAGGTCATTCAGGACGCGTGCCCTCAATCAAGAGTTGAATCAAAAAAGAAAAAACTTCATCCTACAAAACCCAAAAGCTGTCAGCCATATGTTTTCCGAGATTCGAATGATGAAAATTTAGTAGGAGAAGATGTGAAGATGTTGAAAAGAATACTTATCAAGCATGAGGAAAACAAAGTGCAGATTCAGATAGGTACAAATGAAGTTCCAGTTGGAGGCATGAAACGAACTCATGTATCTAACTCTTCCGATTCAGATAAGGAGATAAGTTTGATCCAACACCCTGACGAGATAAGTTTGTTCCAGAACCCTGACATGCAAATAGCTATTGAGGGCCCACTTGTAGCGTGTTAAGTGAAAAAGAAGAAGGGGAAAAAGGGAGAACTGGGGAAAATTTTCCTCCCTCCCTAGTTTGGTTTTCAGTTATTGGGTTTTTAAGATGATGTCAGTCATATATGTGAATCCTTCTGGAAATTTTTTAAATACTTTTGAAGTTCAGATATTTTTCCGAAAACATGTGTAAATTGTGAATCCTTCTGGAAATTTTTTAAATACTTTTGAAGTTCAGATATTTTTCCGAAAACATGTGTAAATTGTATAAAGGAAAACTCCAAACAATTCAATAAAAAGGTTTTATATCAAATTATTCCCTGAAACTGAAAAAAAATTATTACTCCCACTTGTTAAAGTCTTTAAACATGCAAACATTCACAACTAAAACAATAAAATAACTAACCCCCACTTACGAAAGTCTTTAAACATGCAGACATTCACAAGTAAATTAGTTGTTGAAGCTCTAGATTCTGTTGAGGTTGATGCTTGCCCTCCTCCTTGATGAATGGGGCATCTGTGTCACTCTCCTTTGGATTAATGATATATCATTCTTGATAATGCAATATCTGATGCATTAGATATTGTAATGCCTGGTAATGCAATATCTGATGCATTTTCAATTTAAAAAATAAAATTAAAAAAATGAGAAAAAGTATATAGGTTTAGAAGATTTTGTTCAAAAAAACATAGAAGCTAAATGGATTCAACATCTAACAGACGAGATAGAAAAGGAAGTGAGAGAACTTTGACTACTATCAAAATGAGTATGTACTATGTACACAGTTCAATTGCAATTATTACAGCTGGGTATGCACATCATTCTTCCAACATACAGCACAATACGTATGGTAGTGGCCATATGAATTCGAAAAGAATCTCTTCCAAATAGTGCCAAAGGAAGATTTTAAGGATTGTACAATTAACTCACAATCACAATCCTCAGAGCGTGAAAGAGACTTGCAAGAACAGATATTGGGAAGGAACCCTGATTGCAGACAGTAGAAGGTGAGGAAATAATACAATCTCGAAGTGAGACTTCGTAGTGGATATTGCATTTAATGCACATTAATAACCAAGAATCTGGCAAGAACAATGCCCCAAGCTACCTAAAAAATCTATACCGTTTGGAAGCTTCATTGTATGCCATCTAACACTTTGACTGATCTTCCCATTCTTTACAGGAACAATCATGGCTATCAGTGCAGACCCCATGGAACCCACCAAGTAAATATTTTCTTTGCTGCTCGACATTGCTAAAATCAATCTTGGATCCCAACCCAAGAGGAAATCCTCAGGCTGACATTTTACAGGCACCCAGCGATCATCTTCTGGAATGTATTGTTTATAACCACCAAAATCAATAATATAGAGCTTACCATCCATAACAGTGCTTGGCTTTCCCCATCCTTCACGTAAGCCTGGTTTTATTTCTGACCACGTATCTGTAATGGGATCATACATGCCCCCATTCACACGACCTCTTATGCTATGTGGTCCTGTTACACACAAATTCCCATCTATGACTGCTACATGTTTAAGAGGATTAGAAGGATTGTCAGCAACGGCACCACGTGCACTTGCTGCATAACTCCATGTGTTTGTAGTGGGATCATAAACTTCCAAGCAAGGGAGGGAATAGCCTGTGAGATGGCACATACCAGACCCTCCGACTACATACAATTTGTCGTTGATTACTCCTACGAGGCAACCAAAACGAGGAGTTGACATGGATGCCACCCTTCTCCACTTGTTCTTCCTTGGATCATACATCCACACATCCCTATACATAATCTTAAATGTGTTAGTGTGAGACAAAATCAGCAACCAGTGTATTATACAAAAGCCCCTAACTTACAAACAAAACAAATGAATCCACAAGTGGTAATCATAAATAGCTTGAAGTAAAGCAAGAAAATGGAAGAGTTGAATTGTATATAAGCATAAAATCAAAAACTCACGCAGCCGTTTAGTTAAATAAGAGGTTTTGAAATGAGACTTTCTCCCTAGTTGCTTTAAAGATGAAATGCATTTACCACACAAATGACATTTTATTAACATGCAGAGGATAACTGCACTTTAAAGAGTTTAAATTGCATTTGAAAACATGCATTTGCAGTTTAATACAACTGCCATTCGGATGATTGATCGAAACTACACACTGATTAGAGGATCTTTTTATATTGCTCTTTCCACCATGATTGTGTTTTAGCTTTTAAGGAATTTTGAAATGACTTCTTTCTCCCTAGTTGCTTTAAAGATTGAAATGCATTTACCACTGAAATGACGTTTTATTAACATGCAATAGAGAATAAATACCAGAGTCTAAATTGCATTTGAAAACAAACATTTGCAGTTTAATACAATGACCATTCAGATGATTGATTAAAACTATGCACTGACTGGAGGGTCTTTTAAGTTTTTATATCGCTCTTTCCACTATGATTGTGTTTTAAGAAGAATATAAGAATATAACCAGATACAGACACATAAAGGTGGTGTTTATTTAATCATATTTGAATCTTTTAAAAAAGATTCAAGCAGGTCCAGGAAGTACCTTATTGCTGGTTTACCAAATGGAGCACCGCCAACGACATAAAGCTTTCCTTGCAAGACTGCTGATGCGGCACCCAAGATTACTTGCCCTCCAGTCAGAGCTCGATCATAGGGTATTGGAGGAAGTACATACCACTTATATCTCTGTGGATCTAGTGCATGAAACTGACTGTAACCACCAATAAGTTGCCATCTTATTCTCTTACCTCGGCTCCTTTCATCCAAGTGCGGTGACGTCCCAATATGAAGATAAAGCCAGTCCTCAGAGCAACCAAGTAGCTTCCGTTGCTCCAAGAACTCAGAGCTATCAATTGACTGGCGCCATGATTTGGATATGGCACGAAGACTACAGTGATAGACACGAGGAACCCTTGCTAGACATTGTAAACCTAAATCATTTGGCAATCCTGGCAAAATACTTAAGTCATTGCCTTCAAACCCTGTGTGGGATGTATTACAGGATTCGATGCTCTTTTTTGGCAGCTCTTTCTGGGCAAACTTTCTCCACCGACCTACTCCAACCAGTGCCTGATATCAGTAATCTTGGAGAACAACAACAACAACAGAGCAAAAGTAATATTTGATTGGTTTTATTTTACTACCCCACTAACCCCGATCCATAGGCGCTTGAATTCTAAGAGCATATTTAGAAAATGAAGCGAACCTGATGGCCTGTAATATACCTAGGGTATATTACAGAAAACATCACAGCTCAGTCATCTTTACTAAAGGAACCCTATGGAATGTGTATTTTAGCCAAACAGAAGACAAAAGGAAAAATGGCCGAAAATGAAAGTGTAAGCTTCCTGGAGGCACTATTTGATCTTTAAAAATCAAAATTTAGCACAGAACATTTAGTTTGATCCTCTTTCTTTAAAGAGCCTTGAAAATGAATTTACTAATTTAGGCTAATAAACTGTACATATGACAAAAGATTCCAAAAATAAAAACAGAAGAGAGAGCTTCCTGGAAACCTATTTCGCTCCACCTAAACCAAGATTACTTGGCTTAAGGGAAGATAAGTTGCTATAAGGTTAGTAAAAAAATAAAAGAACAGAAACTACGATCTAACAAAGAGCTTCTAAACCTATTTATCTCCACAGAAACTAAGATTTAACACAGAGCACCAATTGGCTCAAGAGAAGATAATTTGCTATAAGGTTCAATAGAAAAAAAAAGCTTCCTCGAACCTGTTTGGCTGCACATAAACCAAGATTTAGCAATGAGCACTTATTGGATTAAGAGAAGGAAAGTTGCTCTAAGGTAAACAAAGAAATTGAATAACTCAAGAAAAAACAATCAGAAACTAGGGCTTTCGGTAAACCTATTCGGCTCCCCACATAAAACCAGAATCTAACCAAGAACAGTCTTCTCAGTGTGCATATTATGTCGACCAGCTCAGGGGAGAACTTGTCTCTGCCCGGCATTATCTTTAGATTTGGTAAGGTCAAATCGATTCCCTGCATCAGCTTTCAGGAACATGCATCATGATCACCCAGGTAGTTGAGATTATTATTGTTCCCTTAAAGCATTCCACAAGCACAAAAATGTATTTTAGTTGAACACACTTAAGAGAGTACATGTCTTGCCAAATACAGCATCCTGGAAACCTATTTGACTCCACATAAACCAAGATCTAACAAAGAACAATATGCTCAGTATGCATATTTCAGTTAATCAGATGAGGTCAGGTGAGATCACAACTCTGCCCTGCATTGAATTGCTAGCTTTCAAGGACATGTATAATGATCACCTAGGTAATTGAGCTTACTCTAGTTCCTTTTAGGCATTCCACAAGCACAATTTTGTGTTACAGATTCCACACTCTTAAAAATACATATCACATCTAAGTTCTAACATCCTTGAGGTGAAATTTAACATCTGTCATAAAATGGTTAATATTCAATTTTCTTTCAGGAGAAACAAACTTTTTATGATGGGATGCGATTAAGCTAAGCCTGTTTACATGGTTGTTACCAAATAGCAGAAAGTCAGCCTCCAAGAGTGGAGACGAGCTAGAGGCATATACAAGTATGACTTACCCTCTCATCAGGGCGGGAGGCATATACAAGTATGACTTACCCTCTCATCAGGGCGGGCATACAGAGGAAGACACAAATCATAAACAGATAGATCATAATTATCTAAAATTTACAAGCAATCACTATGGACTTCCAAATCACAGTAGGAACATGCGTTCCTGATAAAGGTATTTAGGCTCTTAGCCTCCCCAATTCAAAAAGAGAGAGAGAGAGAGAATGTGAATAGCACCATGTACAGTAAGTTTTCAAAATTTCCCCCAAAAAATGGAGCTTTCACCATCTTTCTTACAACAAAGCCCAAAACTTGGACATCTATGGCAGAATACAAAATACGATAGGGAATATGAAAAACTTAAACCCCCTGGATCATTATATCCCATAACTGATCCGGGCAACTTTCATCTGTATAATTGATCTGCTCAATTTACTAATTTCTAACTTAACATAGTAGGCTATTCGAACAGCCATCAAATTCCCTAAACGGATGTCAAGGGAATGAAATAACTAACTCACCTGGTGTTACAATCTTGAGTCTTTTGCGAAGCCCAAGCCGAAACCACATGAGAGACTTTAGCCCATGGATTCTAAACCCGATACCGAGCAACCTGTTTCGAACCCGTGACTTGGATGACGTTTTTTGGCAGCTTGAAACAACAATTCCCATCCTTGAACAGACTTGAATAAATTATGGGCTCCGCCTTCTAACAACTAGCTCTCCTATCCTTGTTCTGTGCTTCGTGAATGCATTGCAGGTGGAGTTGGTCAGTTACTTATTGGTAAGTCAGTTGACAGAATCTGATGCCTCCGTCGTTTGTTTTCAAGAAACAGGGACCAAAATTCTACGTTATCACGGATTCCGCTGCGACGGTAATTGAGTGGCAAACATGACGTGCCATGGCATGGGCATCAACACTCAATAGACGGACAGTGACAAAAAGTGTTTGATCAGCTGGCTGGACGGAATATAATTTACCGTACAGGTGTGTACGATTCCCGTCGTTTGCCTCCGTCAGAATATGCCATGTCTCTATCAATTGCTTTTATGAGTTATCCGAATGATATATTGATCTTATTACGTTAACTATATAATGATATATTGATCTCATTACGTTAACTATATATCCTCCAAAGTCCGAAGTCGGTCTCAATTGCTTTTAGGAGTTATCCGAATGATATATTGATCTTATTACGTTAACTATAGAATGATATATTGATCTCATTACGTTAACTATATATCCTCCAAAGTCCGAAGTTCGGACGACCGACTTTTGGCCTCCCGACGTTTTTTTATTATTAACTATCAATGGGATCTAGGGGTGCAATAAAAGAATGCAAGCTAAGCAAGGAGATGTGGAGATACACAACAATACATTATATTCTTCACATTATATTATTGGCATTTCAAAAGTAATCATGTAAAATATTCTTCGCTCATCCAAATGAGAATAGATTGTTAGTTTTTGTAGTTCTTATGTTACAATCAAGTGACATTGCATAAATTTATGGATCTATCTACTAAATAAATAAAAATATTTCAAATTTATAAAGAGAAACAATAAATAATTTATTTATACATTCCTTAAATGTGGATCATTAATATGAAATTCATAATATTTTGAATCTCACCAAAAAAAGAGGGTAGGTTAATGGACATCATTGGAAAATACCTCAAAAAATATAAAGAAAAACTTAAAATTGTCCAAATTCTAATAATATAAAAAAAGAGGGAAGGTTAATGGACATCATTGGAAAATATCTCAAAAAAATATAAAGAAAAACTTAAAATTGTTGGATATATCTAGAAAAAAGATAAATTAAATTCATAATAAAAAATAAGATTTATAATATTATGAAAAATTTATAATTTGATTCATATATCTTTTCATTTAAGAATTTAGTAGGTCTACAAATATAAAAGCCAAGCAATTCTAATTTTTTTTGTCAAATTGTTTTGACTATTCAAATGAATTCATATACGTTTTGATCCTCTTACATTATAATGTTTTGATGCGAGTACATATATGTTAATGCAAAATAGAACATTGATATGTAGATTACAACAAGCAATTTGTAGCTTGTTGAGAAGTAGATCCTGCACATGAAAAGTAGAAAAGTAGTTAGGGAGAAGGGAGAATTTGGAGTTAGCTTGAAATGATGTAAAGGAATACTAAAAATAGAATGCTTATGTATTAAATCTTACAATATTAATTAATTTTTTGTTTTTTCCCAAAGTTTTGAAGTAGGTTTACCGCTGAGTTTCAATGCCCTTACTAATCTCACTAAGTACTTTTTAACTCATTGTACTTTAGAAGCTCTCTAGTTTTCCAACAACCCCCTTTCAATATAAAAATCTACCTATTTTTTATTAGAGAGAATGAAAAAAATTACTCTTTCATCTTTTTAATAGTTTTTTCCATGAGAGGAAATAGCTCATAACCCCCTTTTTGTATGCTCTAATGTACATCCCCTATCACATCCCTTAGTATAGGTGTCAGTTGCTTTTAAGGATCTTATTAATGAAGAATAGAAGAAAACCAATCTTCCTGAAATGTATTGTTTCCAAGTTTGTGAAAAGGATGGAGGATAGAGGCTTCTCATCCCTAGGTTTCTACTACATCCCTTAATACAATTGCCATCTGCATTCAAGGATCTTATTGATGAAGCAGAGAAGAAATCCAACCCATCTTGAAACGTATTGGCTTCTAAATTTGTAAAAAGGATGGAGGTTGGAGGCTTCTCCTTTGTAGGAGGTGAATTCAAGACTCCACAT